>VMBQ01003070.1:57294-87075 GCA_007657795.1 Dreissena rostriformis
GGTAGAGGAAAGAGTGAGAGCATAGGGAGGTAGAGGAAATAGTGAAAGAATAGAGTGGTAGAAGAAAGAGTGAGAGCATAGAGTGGTAGAAGAAAGAGTGAGAGCATAGAGTGGTAGAAGAAAGAGTGAGAGCATAGAGTGGTAGAAGAAAGAGTGAGAGCATAGAGTGGTAGAAGAAAGAGTGAGAGCATAGAGTGGTAGAAGAAAGAGTGAGAGCATAGAGTGGTAGAAGAAAGAGTGAGAGCATAGAGTGGTAGAAGAAAGAGTGAGAGCATAGAGTGGTAGAAGAAAGAGTGAGAGCATAGAGTGGTAGAAGAAAGAGTGAGAGCATAGAGTGGTAGAAGAAAGAGTGAGAGCATAGAGTGGTAGAAGAAAGAGTGAGAGCATAGAGTGGTAGGGAAAAGAGTGAGAGCATAGAGTGGCAGAGAAAAGAGTGAGAGCATAGAGTGGTAGAGGAAAGAGTGAGAGCATAGAGTGGTAGAGGAAAGAGTGAGAGCATAGAGTGGTAGAGGAAAGAGTGATCATCATTGAGAAAGAGAGAGAGAAAGAGAGAGAGGAGGAAAGAGGAAGATAGTGTGAGGAGAGAGAAGACTATGAAAGACATCGGGCTACCACGACCAGTACCCGAAGATGGTGGGCTCTTAGAGCCCGGGTAACTCCGTCCACAGGACAGAGTTGACAGATTTTTTTCTTTTTCATAAAATTTTATTCAGACATATCCTGGGGTGTAGACAGTCCCAGGTACCCGTTAAAAGAATTTAAATGATACAAAACAAGGTGACTGAGAAATAATTATTTACATTAACAATGAGCTAGGAAAACAAATCAATATAAAAACCAGTCTTTTCAACGTCTGCACATAGTAACCACTTTCAATTAATTAAGTTAAACAGTCTTTTCACGTCTGCACGTAGTATGCACTTTGTAATTATTAATTTAAACAGTCTTTTCACGTCTGCACGAATAAAAAGGAACATAATTAAAGAAAACAGAAGAAATATTCATCACTTTTAACAAATGCATAGTCACCATCCTTAAATGAAGCGGGCCTTAATTAGTTATTATAAAGAGATTATGTGTGTATTTAAACAAATAATATTAATTTCACACTTCCTTAAAATACATATACAATGAATATTAAATAAAATAACGTGTAACGTTACAATATTACTTATTATAATTAATAATAAAAAATAAATTATAAATTCTCAGCGAATTACCGGTATATAACTTTAATTTGATCGCATGGCGACTGTATATGGTTGTTGTTGTTTCGTTGTTGTTTTTTTTCAATTGCCGTGCGACAGCTCTTTCAAAGTCTTTCTACATAACTCTTACCCAAGAGACAGGTAACAAATCCAGGATGNTTTACATAATAAAGTAATATATGATAGTTTTTGCGAATCTGACATGTAACCTAAATCAAAACATGTATTATATAGCTGTAATAAAATATTACCAAATAAATGAAAGAATTTTAAGTAAATGAAGGAAGTTAAACCATTACTTCCTGGACTTAAAGTGTGGTTCATATCTTAAAGATCTAGTTCAATTTCTTCTTATGATAAAGGGCTGTTTAACATATTATTATCTTCAGTTGATACTTGAGGTAAATTATCTAAAAATTGAGAATTTAATGTTGCATCTACTTGTTCTTCTGTATATAAATCTTTATAAAAGGTTTTAAAAGAATGCAAAATTTCATGAGTAGATTTTTTATCAACATCACCCTCAATAATATGGTTAATAACTCTGTTATTACCATTTTAAAATTCTTTATTATGATAAAATGTACTAGAATTGTCATTGTTATTTAAAATATGAATTTTACTTCTTATATATGCACCTTTATATATATTATCTTGCAATTTATTTAAGTTGTCTTAAATAATAAGTTTTTCAGAAGTATCAATATAATTTATATATTTTTTAACTAACTGTTTAATTTCATCAAATGATTTTTTATTCTTAGATTTACAATAATCAATACAGAATTCTTTAATTTGAGTTTTTAAAATATTCGACCACGCTAAAGTTATGGAGTCAGTTCTACTTATAATTTTAAAATAATATTCAAAAGCAGAGACAAAATATTCATCATCAAAAATGGAAATATTTAACTTCCAGTATGATTTACCTATGTTTATGTTATTAGTGGGATTATAACTTCCACAGTGTATAATTAAACTAACAAAATCATGGTCTGAATATGGACATGGAATAATATCAACATTTTCACAGTTTTCAATTAATGAGTTTGATAAACAAATTATGTCTAAGCGACATGAAATGGTTTTATTCAAACATTTTCTACTCCAAGTAGTAATAATTTTTAGTGGATTTAGATGACTAAAAATATCTGTTATTTTGTTCAATGTTTCAATAATATGTTTAAAAACTTTACAGCCTTTAACTGCATCTATTGATGTACCTCCTATTTTGTCTATATTTGGATTCAAAATAAAGTTAAAATCTCCTTAAATAATTAATTTATTGGAAGACACTAAATATTGTTTTATTGAATCAAAGAAATCAGTTCTATCGCCAGGTTTGTTTGGCGCATATATATATTACAAATCTTAAAGAAATCATTACCGTACTCTATATCTAATGAAATAAAACGACCGCCAAAATCAAGTTGAAATTTAGAACATTTAATGTTCGTATTTGTTACGATAATACAACATCCGCAAGATTGACTATTAGAAAAATTCCAGACATAAAAGTAATCTTTTGATATTGTATTTTCAATTTGTTTAGATAGTTTAAAATTATCAACATGTGTTTCTTGAATGCATAATATATCCAATTTATTTGTGAATATATATTCTTTAATGAAAGTTTGTTTTTTGTTGGATCTAAATCCGTTGATGTTTATCGATTCTATTTTTAATGCCATGTTCTAGTTTTTAACTTATGGTTGTTTTTTAGTACAAATATGGCGTCGCCCATGATTTAAACCTTAGCGTATATTTACCGATATTATTTTTGAAGTGATTTAAAACAGGTAGATTTAAGATCAGACTAACGATGTTGTAAATGCGCTGTAATGAATATGATAGGTACCGAAGTGAACATAGGTTTATGCATAGAAATTGGCAGTGCGCGTATCGGAACAGGATTAAAGGTGTACAGTTTATACATGGTGATTTAACGCTAGCGGTTTTATAATAGATATAAAATGCGTTTACACACACTAAAATAGGTGTGTAACGTTTAGGTTTATACACATGAAAAGCTATAAATACATAGTAAAGAAGTGAAACATAGATTGTGTTATACCTATGAAAAAATGACTTTGTGAATATGCCAATATACCGGTCACATAGTATACCTATGTGTCCAGTATATATGCAGACATTATATTTCAAAACTGAAGATATAATGTTAAATTTATGAACATATATACTGTTTAAGATTAATAATAAATGGACGAAAACTATAGACGATACAAGGAAACGAAAAAACATGGTCCTTTAAGGGGTTGTTCAAATCTACATTGTATAATAATTTTAAGAGGTTTTTACAGAGTCATCATCTATGGGGGATAAGTCAATTGTGAGTTTATCATCGTCTGAAGAAATGTCATCACCCGCAGGGGCAGCGGCAGTGGCAGCGGTAGGGGCAGGAGCTGGTTTTTCGGCTGTCTTCTTTGGTGTAACGTCCTCACTCTCCGAATCTGTATGATCTACAACACTAACATTTTTTCTTTATATATTGCATTTATATGTATTCCGCACATGCCCCACCTCCTGACAATACAGGCATAAGGGTGCTCGTCCTCGCATAGTAATTGGAGCCCTTGTGCCACATTCAAATGCAATCATGTGGGGAATAGCCTCTTGCATGTCCTTCTCACATTCCACTGTGACCACTATAACACCTGAGGGCGTCGAAAAGTCTCCCACTTTCAGGGTGTCGTGCTCAACCGAAATTACAGTTCCGAAATCATTAAAAATTTCAGCAATCGTGCCATCTTTGACGAAGGCGGGTAACCAGTATACTCTGCATTGTACGAGTTGTTTCCCGTGTTTAAAAAATCGGTACTGAATGCCAAGATGAGTTATAAATGATTGCACAGACACTTAAGATAGAAACGAAAGACACTTATCTTTCGTGGCGAAAGTGACGTCATATTCTGATGATCCTGAGGCTAGCCACTTCACATCTTTGTCGCAAACGCCATATTTGGTAAGAATGTTGACTACTCCTACCATGCTGCAACCTCTCTTGCCTTGAACTTTTACAGTCCTCTCAACCGCATCGCAAACTAATTTTTCTCCAACTAAGGCCGGTAATCGCAAAACGGTCATCATCTTTATTACTTTTATATGTCGCGAAAAATCACGATAAAACCCGATCAGAAACCGCCGTCTTTTTTTCTTTTTCATAAAATTTAATTCAAAACGTAATTTGGGGTGTATAGCGCCCCAAGTACCCGCTAAAAGAATCGAAATGAATATGAAATAGGTGACTTTGAAAAGATGCAATCATTTAACATTTTGAAATTGAAAAGCACAACCCCTGATTTTAAACAGTCTTTCGTATTGCGTCTGCACGCCACAAGTATAAATATTGTTTATATATATATATCAGTCTTTCAATGCGTCTGCACGCTTGAAGTGTAATAATTTCAGATTTAGAATAATAGTATGAGCAAATAAATCAATCGATTAACAAATAATTAGTCACCTCCTTAAATGTAGCGGGTCTGAATTAGTTATATAATACAGAGGAGTTTTAAGTTTTTTATAGTATTATAAAATAAAAGACTTGTCACACCCTTAAGTGATTACAAAAAAATAGGAAAACACATTATTACTTTTATTAGAAAGTAGCAAAAATGTGTCTCCCATGTGATCCCTCAGCTCATGCACGAGCACTTGCCGCGGGAGCCCACAGAAAACTGTTTAAATACATAATAAATAATAAGTCTACAGCTGCACTGGTTGACAGGGCTGAGGAGCGTCGATAGCCTTCGGTACCACCATCAACCCACCTCAGCCCTATCAACCAGCTAAGCCTGAACAATGTGTGACACATAATATATTATAAATTGATTTTGAAGAAAGTCGTCTCTGTATAATTAAGAAAGTTAGTACAATAATACTGATGGTATAACAGTCTTTTACTGCGTCTGCACGCATGTTAACATATAGAGATGATGTTCATTCAAACATCAAACAAACAGATCACACACAGTAATATATTAATTCACAATTCACATAAACACATTAAAGCACTGTGCCGTTTGCGCCTCCTCTCTGACCCAGGATGACAACCCGAGTGCTGGTTCCTCGCGTCCTCGCTGCTGAAATCAGAGAGAAAAAGCAAACAGCAGAGAGCCAATATGTAACATTAAAACGTAGCATAATTTGAAGAATTCAGTTTTTTATGGAATATAATTAAATCATTTTGAGTGTGGCACATGTCACCCCAAAATAAACAGAATGAGTCGTTTGGAAAACGTTTAAAATCTAAGGCTATTCTTAACTTAATTCTATTTAAAAACTTAACGATCAAATCAAAGGGAGATAACAGTAGTTTATCATGTTTTACAGAATTTCGACATGTCCAAAGAATATGTCTTGACTCGGATAAAAAGACTAAATATACATATTTTAATTCTAAACTTCCAACATTTTTAACATAAAAAAAACTGGAACCATTTAGAATTGATAGTAGTGTTTTCAATTGTGAGTAAGTCAATTAAATATAATACAGTTTTAGTTAAAGGGGAAGTAAACAAACATTCTAAAAATAAGTGTTGGACAGTTTCGTCGCAACTACAAAAAGTACATTTCTTTTTAGTTTGATTAAACTTTTTATCATATAAATATTTATTAACATATATAACAGAATGAGCTTATTTAAAGCAAGTATTTCTACAAACAGGATCAACTGCTGAAGAAAAGATATTTTATAATGTATTTTTAAAATCAATTGATGGAAATTCTTCGTTACATTTTAGAACATATTCGTTATTAGGATTTATTAAAAATGCATATATATCTTTTACAGACCAGTGTTTAGAATTATCGGTTTGGACATCTTTGGTAAAGTTATTAAACACTTTCAAACATTCAACATAAAATGAAGGAATAAATTTTCTGTGGGGTTCACTGTTATTATGTAAAGAAGTGTTAAATTTTCTCAGTTGCATTCCAATCCAATATCGTGTAAAATAAGTCCAAGGGGCTTGATAATCGTTTAACAATTTAAATAAGTGTGACAAATAAAATGCATGTATTCTTTGTTGAATATTAGGTATACGAAGGCCACCTAAGGTTAAATCTAAAAATAATGTTTTTCGGGCTATTGGTTCATAAACACTGCCCCATATAAACTTAAAACAACTTTTTTGTATCATGTTAACATAATGACTGGGAATAGTTTGGCATTGAACAAAATAAAGAACTTTTGATACTACATATGTATTTAAAACAGAACTTTTACCTTTAAAAGATTTACATTTATTGGACCACAAATTTAATGTATTTGAGAAAATTATATAAGGTTCATTAAAAAAATCATCATCAGTTAAATCATGGCCAAATTTGTATCCAAGTAATTTAACGTTTTTAGCCCAGGATATTCCGGATGGATGGTCAGACCTGGTCTTCCATTTACCTAAAAACATTCCACAACTTTTATTATAATTAATTTTAGAACCTGAAACTTTTTGAAAATCAGAAACATGACGAAAGAAATGAAACATAGATTTGTCATCTGTTAAAACTGAAGTATTGTCATCTGCATATAATGACATTTTAACATGAAATTTATTACCAGGTGTCTTTATACCATTTATATTTATGTCATCTTGTACTACTTTAGCAAACGGTTCTAAACATAAAACATATAAAAGGGGTGATAATGAACAGCCTTGACGAACTGATCTAAATAATGTAAAGGGGTCAGAAATATGACCATTAACAATAACAGATGACTGGATATCTTTATATAAAACTTGAATCCATTTAATAAAAGTGTCAGAAAAACCAAATGCAGTAAGAGTTGTATATAAGTAGGACCAGGAGACCCTGTCAAATGCCTTCTCCTGGTCTAGACAAATAAAACATGCATTAACATTTTTTTGATTAACATAATCTATAATATTTCTGATTAAATGAACATTATCAAATATGGAACGACCTGGGATTGAACAGGTTTGCGAAATGCCAATAATTGATTCTAATACTTTACTTAATCTATTTGTTAATATTTTTGATAAAATTTTCCTATCTATATTTAAAAGTGATATCGGTCTATAATTTTTAATTGATGTTTTATTATTCATATCTTTACATAATAAAGTAATATATGATAGTTTTTGCGAATCTGACATGTAACCTAAATCAAAACATGTATTATATAACTGTAATAAAATATTACCAAATAAATGAAAGAATTTTAAGTAAATAATGGAAGTTAAACCATCACTTCCTGGACTTTTAGTATGGTCCATATCTTTTAGAGCTAGTTCAATTTCTTCTAATGTTAAAGGACTGTTTAACATATTATTATCTTCAGTTGAAACTTGAGGTAAATTATCTAAAAATTTAGAATTTAAGGTTGCATCTACTTGTTCTTCTGTATATAAATCTTTATAAAAAGTTTTAAAAGAATGCAAAATTTCATGAGTTGATTTTTTATCAACATCGCCATCAATAATATGGTTAATAACTCTGTTATTACCATTTTCAAATTCTTTATTATGATAAAATGTACTTGAATTGTCATTGTTATTTAAAATATGAATTTTACTTCTTATATATGCACCTTTATACAAATTATCTTGCAATTTATTTAAGTTGTCTTTAATAATAAGTTTTTCAGAAGTATCAATACAATTTTTATATTTTTTAACTAACTGTTTAATTTCATCAAAAGATTTTTTATTCTTAGATTTACAATAATCAATGCAGAATTCTTTTATTTGCGTTTTTAAAATATCCCACCACTCTAAAGTTATAGAGTCAGTTCTACTTATAATTTTAAAATAATATTCAAAAGCAGAGACAAAATCTTCATCATCAAAAATGGAATTATTTAACTTCCAGTATGATTTACCTATGTTTATGTTATTAGTGGGATTATTACTTCCACAATTTATAATTAAACTAACAAAATCATGGTCTGAATATGGACATGGAATAATATCAACATTTTCACAGTTTTCAATTAATGAGTTTGAAACATAAATTCTGTCTAAGCGACATGAAATGGTTTGATTTAAACATTTTCTACTCCAAGTAGTAATAACTTTTTGAGGATTTAGATGTCTATAAATATCTGTTATTTTAAATGTTTCAATGATATGTTTAAAAACTTTACAGCCTTTAACTGCATCTNCGTAAATAACTAAAAATAATAAGCATATCTTTAAGTACCTGGTATATAATATAAGTCTGCGGTCTAATAATTATAAATTGTACGTTATTGTTTACATACCAAATAATCCTTTAGAATTAACAATATAATATCATCAATTATTATAATGAAATCTAAATACACTTGATATTATTTCTTAACTATAAATTGCCGCACTTAGTAAAATAATACAAACATCAAATAAATATCCAAAATGTAGATAACTACATATACCAATACCTGCAAGACAAGATGACTTAGAACAGCAAGACATAGCATTAAATAACAATATTAGGAGGTTTCGATCGTGATAAATCGACAATCTCCGAATTCGTTTGCCTGTTATAAATAGGTTTTCCCTTTTATGGCAAGTTCGTTTGACGTTTTTCCTGGTTTACGTCATACTCAAGCACTATGACTAATATTATTGGAATTTGAAACATGTGTTTCACTGACCTAAAAAAGCTTACAGTTATAGTTCGTTAACCCCGACCGAATTTCTGTCTTAAATCTATTTGCGAGAAAGAGACAGTGTTTTCCAAAAAAAACATACAGGTTATCTTCAGATTGAGTTTTATTGTTTGTACTTGTAAACCATCTTGTTATTCTCATATGATTATGTTATTTAAAAATTATGTTTATTATAAAATAAAATTAACAATAACTAATGTAAATATATATTAATGAATCCATGAAGTTATTATTATGTTTTCCAAAGGGATTACATCTACGGGCCTTGTCGCATCACTTCTCACCAGGCACGAAGAGCACGAGTTTCACTATTTCCTTGGACTGGGTTGTTGAGGGCTGACCGTCACAATGGGGATCGACTACGAAGGTTGTAAGGCACAGTGCATATTGTCGACTGAACGTTATATGCCGTAACACTGATACAACATTTACGGGCCTCGTCGCTGAACTTCTCGACACCAGGCACGAAGAGCACGAGGTTCACCATTATCTTGGACAGGGTCGCTGAGTGCTTATAGTGACTATGGAGATCGACTACACACAGGTTTTTAAAGGATTAGTGCATATTGTCGACTGAACGTTACATGCCGTAACACTGATTCGACTGCACACATGGTTTGAAGGCACAGTGCATATTGTCGACAAATGTGACGCTCTCTTTTCTTCTTTGCAGGGCTCGTCACCTTTGTTCTTCTTGTTAACTGGTTTACATTGTTAGTGTTATCAAAAAACAACAGATGAGCTAACTAGCGAGGTAATGATTGATTTTATTATAGCATAGATTTCTAGTGTTATTACTGCCCATAATAGATGTGAACTTATTGGCAGTATAACACGATAACGATAAACAATATAACACATGCAAGGAAAGTCTACATATTGACATGTGAGATGTTCACAATCTAAATTATCTTATGTCATGTCATTTATTGACAGAATCAAAAAAACAGGATAAAATGGCTCTCCTAGTTTGACCCCTACTTAAATATCAAAGAATAGTGAGCAGGAATTATTATCAATATCTTTAACAAATGTAACATTGTTATAGATTTACTTTAGAATCTTACATCTTTCTTCATCTGCCTACTTATATGTGTAGAATACCTATGTGGTCAGTATATTTGCAGACATTATATTTCAATACTGAAGATATAATGATAAATGTATGTACATATATTCTATTTAAACTTAATAAGCAAAAAGACAGGAACCATAAACACGTTCCTTTAAGTGGTTGTTCAATTGAATAGTCCATAAGTTTTAAAGGGGGTTGTTAATGCAACTATCAGATTGTGGGGGTTAAATCAATGTGGAGTCGATTATCACCGTCTGAATAATATTCATCATTCTCGGGATGTAGGGCTGCAAATTTATTTTTAGGTAAAGGGGAGAGGTCCTGGGACACTTTTACATCCCGACCTCGTTTGGATCCCCTTACCTCAGTTTCCTGACTATCCATTTGCTCTGTTTCTCTCGTCTTTTTGTCGTCTTGGTCCCTCTTTCTGTGCTTGATGTTTCCCTTTAACTTTCTTGAACCCCTCCTCGTCTTGCGACGGTGATCCTACCTCTGTTGCCGGCGGGTGCAGGGGTCGGCTCTTTAGATCGCTCTTGTTTGGAATTGTCTTTCGATGAATCTCGATCTGAAATGACTGCAAACGTTCGTTTATTTGGGCATTCACCTCTAATGTGCTTCAGTTGCAGGCAGCCTAGACACAAAGATGCTTTCCCTCTCATGGTCAGTAACGCTTTAGCGCCGAACTCAAAATGTAGAANTGATCGAAGTCTGACGAAGATTTAATCACTAGGATACCCTTTTCGTGGTAGTTTTTGATTGAAATCGATTGGCCGTTGTGTAGTATATAAAAAATAACCGCACCGACCCATTGTTTGTCCTTTTTAAGCGTGCAAAACAGATTTTGAAATTCGGATATCCGGATACTATGGCTATGCACAATGAACAAAGAACATTCATTTTTGTTATTAAAATCTTGTAGACTCCAGCGTTTTTAACGTTATCTCTCTTCAATTAACATGTATTGATTACATGACTGTATATTTATTTGAAAAAATGCATTGTATACGAATAAAGTGATGTCAAACATTGAATTTATTGATAGTACATAGTGATTTTACAATTTGTTTACAATAATTTAGTTCGAGAAGTTGGGGGCATGGAGCTGTTGGCTGGTTCAATGAGTTGCGTACAAGAAACCATTCACCGGACTGGGAAGTCCTATTAAAACGGTAAGATTGTTGTTATTAGTATTCCTTATTATAAAAATGCATTTGATACAAATAAAGTGATGAAAAACATTAAAATTATGTATACTATCTTTTAAATTAAACCATTCGTTTACTAAGTCTATTATATAGTTCGAGACATGGAAGACATGTAGCGGTGAGCTGGTTCGATGACTTACGTGTAGGAAACAATTGACCGGACTGTGTTGTCGGATAAAAACGGTAAGATTTTTGCTGTTTTCAGTTGCAAAATGATAACATTTAACATTGTAGGTAAACGAACCAAAATGATAACATTTAACATTGTAGGTAAACGAACCACAGCAAACTTAATAGTACTGACTTGCCCTTTTTTGTGAAAATGACCTTGTGTCGAAAGTCTACCAGAGTCGTGACATATTTATGCCACACTATAAATCAATAATTTTGAATTTTGTGAAGTAAATCAATAGAAATATACTGGGACATAGTTATAAGTCATGACATAAGGCTTGTTTTCAAAAAAAAAAATCAAAAGCATGAGACAATACAGAACAATTGGAAAACATTTAACAATTAGGCCGCAACTGCTTATTGATCAAGTGTTGGGAGATTCTTTCGAATATTTTTCCATATCACTGTTACTACTTCCGGTATTTAATTTGAACTTCTTACCTGTGTTTTGGATTATTGGTTGAGGTTACTGACCAAGTTTAATATCTGTGATATGAAAATGTACTTTATACTATCAACGATGAAGAATAAGTCAAGACTAAATGTCTTTAATGGCAGATGCCTGCTATCTAAGGTCATTTTGGTTCAAATAATTAACTCAGATTGTAACTTACACAGCATTAACAGTTGTGACCCCAAAGTAAAACTTAAAACAAATCAATGCTACACTCTGCAGCTTGTATCAAAAGTGTTTTTAAAACCAAAGTAGTTCAAAGAAGAATGCTTTTCCTTCTTTGCGGGAGAAGAGATCTGGGTGCAAGTCCTGGCTCTGGTTACAACACAAATACCCGCTGCTCAGAAGCAATATTCACAAAGTGAAAATGGTAGAATTTATAATGCAATATAGGAGGATGGAATTTGTTGATAAATTATGAGAACTATGTGTGAATACAAGAGTAAAAGGTACATTCTTGACACGTGCCATGTTTTGCAAATTAAGATTGATGAATGTGTCAAATTATTCCCATTAGATATATGTACATTTATTTATTTTTGGAACCTAACATCTTAATTTCAATATTTAAAAAAACAACAGCTTGAATCTTAATTTAAAACATATTTGAACATGTCTTTTCAGTTCATTCTTCGGACNACGGAATTTAAGTGTGAAGACTATGTGACAATGAACCTTTCAAAACATGAACGCTCATTACTATGTCAGTTTAGAACGGGTACATTGCCATTGATAATAGAGACAGGAAGATACGTTGGTGAACCAGTTGATAATCGAACATGTAGGTTTTGTGATCTAGCGTCCGTAGAGGATGAGAAACATTAACTACTTGTACGTGATTTATATAACAATATCAGGACTGACGTGTTTGGTGAGATCTTCCTAAAACATGACTTTATTCATCTTAGTGCAGAACAAAGGTTTTGTCATATATTGAATGTTTACTCCAGGAAGACTGCAAAGTTCATTGTAAACGCATATTTACACAGGCAGTCCGTAATGTATTCACTGTGAATTTGAATTTGTATCAGTGCTGTCCCTTTAATTGATAAAAGTACATTCTTTTTTGACATTACAGTAATCCAATAGTTTTATGCCGCTGTGCTACGAATAACCGCTTGTAAAATATTATAATTTCTAACATTGACAACATAATCTTGATCATTTACAGCTGTATATATTTTCTGTATATATGATATCTGTTTTCTAAGTTCCATTCATACTTCACTTGTTATGACATAGAACGGTATATATATGTTTTACGTTTAGAATGAGCTTAACAGCTGAGGTTACCTATAGGTCCAATGGGCCGGGTGCTTATTTTATATGTATATATTATTGATTGTATTATATGAAATGCTCATATCACTATAATAAACTATTTACTTACTTACTTACTTGTATGTATTTGCATGTGATATTCACCAAAGTGACGATAAACATAACGTCATATTGGAAATTGTTATTTATGAATATGATGTAATTCGTTCGTTATCTAATTAATGAAATTGACGTCTATTTGTTCGGTTACTTAAAGTACAGATAATGAAAAATAAGATCCTGATTTAATAAAGAAATGCATTTTCTGCCATAGTTTGTTGTCGAATAATTTAAGGTGATGATTATATATACTTATCAAATTAATTAT
Organism: Dreissena rostriformis; assembly: GCA_007657795.1. Lineage (NCBI taxonomy): Eukaryota > Metazoa > Mollusca > Bivalvia > Myida > Dreissenidae > Dreissena > Dreissena rostriformis. The sequence goes on from VMBQ01003070.1 coordinate 70,695, forward strand.
AAAAAGAAAACTTAATTCTTACACAAAACGCCGCTTGTTTGTTTTTTAAGACATATAAGGAAATCAAGTGTAGGATATTATGCAATAAAGTGTAGGATATTATGCAATAATAAGTGTAGGATATTATGCAATAAAGTGTGGGATATTATGCAATAAAGTGTAGGATATTATGCCATACTAAGTGTAGGATATTATGCGATACTTAGTGTAGGATATTATGCAATAATGTGTGGCCGTGGCAAGTGGTATGGAAACAATTATCTACAGAATTCCGTGAAATTAACCTGTGAACTGCACATGCTTAAACGCACTGTATCGCATTATTTCAAACTTACCATTTCTGTTCAACAGAATGCAATACATATTATGTATTGCGATACAATCATGTATACTTTTTACATAAAACGTTAACCTTATTAATCATAACTCTTTCAGTGCCGAAACCGAATTTTGAAGGCCTTTGCAAACAGTTTGGATCAAGATGAGACGCCACAAAACGTGGCGTCTCATCAGGATCCAAACTGTTTGCTTTTCTGATAGTATTCTTTGAAAAACAAAATCGAAGAAAATGTTAATTTTAGAAAATCAGCAGACAACATTTTAGCAGACGACAAATTTTCCAGCATGCAAAGGGTTAATTTTAGCTGTGTTTGTTAGCATGCTATATTTACTATATTATCGACTTAAATGACGTCATATTGGATCTTCGATTTGTATCAATACTTCGCACTCTTTATCTCATTCCTACGCATCCATATTCCTGATCGTGAATAATTCGACAATAAATTATCATTAAACAATTAATGTGTCCCTTAATTAAACGCAGATATGACCCTATGACCTGCGAAACTTTCGCTTTATATCTCCTGTTATAGCCCAAGAGTTCTTGCAAACCAGCCTTGGGTGTTGGTGCAGAGACGTCTGTCCGGATCATCTGAAGGACTACGGCAAAAGCTCTCGTTCCGAGCGCTCGCACAGGCGTAGGTGCTGTTTAGGCATCCTCTTTTAGGGGATATAATCATATAGATAATGGTAAATATTATTCTTACCTCTATGTCCACACAGAGTTGCTGCTCCTTTCGCCGTAAACGTTGTATATGTCGTACCGCAAAATATACGTAGCTTACTTCATCGGTGTACATCTTCCGTACGAATTGTCTTCACATCATACGACGTATGCTATCAATGACATAATGTGCATAGCTTCCATGCAGCGTTGAGGTCTTGTTTTACCTGTTTATATCCAAACTGCTCACATTGATATCCGATAAAGTTGGCAATAAGAGTAGACCCCTACAAGTTTAGTCAACCTCCGCGCAGAGACTTGGCTGCTTCGGAGCATAGTTCTAATCAAATTAACGCAAATTGATGTGTTATTTTACCACGGTCATGCGTTTGTAACAGTGTACGTCAGTTGTCATTACATAAACTTTATGTGATTACGTCATCGAAGTATAGCTCGTATAAAAAATTAAGGTGCACTTTTTGGTGCACAAGGATTGAGATTTTGCGCCTGTTTTTGTAAAATATCAACATATCAATTTCATATGTGTACAAAGATGTGGTTACTTTTTTTAAGATATAGAGTCTGTTATTGCGCTTGCTTTGTTATAATAGAATAACATAATCATTTGGCTAACGTTTAAGAGTGTTTTGATTCTATATGCGTTGTTATTTTGGTTTGGAATAACACAAATACGGGGATAATTTGAATACAATTATTTGACCTTTAACGAAATTTTGACGCCGCTCAACCCGGTTCTGTACACAGGACCGACAGTCGTCTTCGTCTAACATATTCTTTTCAAGCCTCAGCCCACTGTGCTTGTTGATTGACATTGGTTGATGAGGCTATTAACAGATCGTAGTCTTGAACATTCAATGAGACATCTGATTGGTTTCCGTGTGCTATCTGCACGGAAACTCAACCAATCAAACGACATTATATTAAAACAGCTACGATGCATGTAACTGAGTGGTAATAAGTTGTTTTCATATTTGACATTGCGACCTAGTGTTTAGACGCATCTGATCCAGATTTACAGTTGGCATTAACCCATTAATGCCGAGTGGACTCTCCCATCCTTCTAAATTGGATCAATTTATTTCCAAAATAAGGGATGTCTTGTATATTTATTTCTATATTTAGAATATTTCTTACAGAAATTTCTTTAAGCAAACAGCGTAGACCCTGATGAGACGCCGCATCATGCGGCGTCTCATCTGGGTCTAAGCTGTTTGCCAAGGCCTTTTTTTTCTACACGCTAGGCATAAATGGGTTAATATTGTAAAGATATATATTCTGAAAAAGCTTTTTTATGCTTGATTAAAATATGATGAAAGCAGAAACATGTGATCTCAGAAGTAAAAACGAACAAAACGTTTACGACCCACACCGGACAACGCACACCGGACATATCCCGACAACGGAATACGGACATACGGTTATAAGAAAAGCTCACATTGAGCACTAAGTGCAAAGTAAGCTAATAAAATAAATACGCGTTAACAGTGTAAATTTATTTAAGTCCTTTTCTATTATTTCAAATTCTTCATTGAGGACTACGGCAAATATCCCGAAAAGTTCATCGATTGATCTATTTATCAAAAGAATATTGAAATAAACAGAACACAATTGTTTGTAAATTTCTTCAACACGTAAACATGATAAAATATACACCGGCGACATACGTGTATGTGTTAGTATTAATAATGGAAATGAAACACATTTAATGTATGCACTTGAGGTAAAGTATTAAATATATATGTATTAAGATGTTCATGAATTTCGCCGCTGGATTTTTGCGTAATGAGATGAGAATGTCCGAAAACTTAGAGAAAACAATGTATTTGGTAATATTTCAGGAGACGAAAAAAAGAGTTTTCAAGGAAAATGTTAGTCATGTAATGCCAGACATTTTACCATTCATTGTTGTATAAGCGATTTATGAATTCACACTGGTCCAGTCTCAAACATCAGTTCACTAAACTATACGCTGTTTTGGCTACTTAATGTTTCACCAATTGTTCTCCCCGATTTTCTTACAAACCATAATCATCCCATATGATTGGATCATATCAAATATTCACGCAGGCAATGTGTTTTGAGCCGCAATTATAATAAAATAAGGAAAACACACCTAAATTGACTTACGCGGTTTTCCCCGAACAGCAACGAAATGCAACTATTTAACCAATACTAAAATATACATCACACTTGGAATTAAATTCTTGATCGATTGCCAATGTGATGTATATTTTGGTATTGGTTAAAAAGTTAAATTACGTCGCTGTAAGAGGAAAAGCACGTAACTCAATTTGTGTGTTTTTTTCCTTATTTTATTATAACGGCGGCTTTATTACAAATTGTCTGCGTAAATACAGGATATGATATCAAATCATATGCGTTGTTAGGGTCTAGGAGATAATCGAGGAGAACCATTAGTAAATCAAAGTACTGACAGTACGCGTGGGACGATGCTTTTGAAGAGGATGGATATAAAAGCATCAATTTAAGTTTATCTACATCACCACAATTGTGTAATTTTTATTGCTCGTCATCGGCATCCTTAATTTAAGATTTGTGTACATGGACTTTTAGACAATCCACAGTTCTTTGTAAAACTTTATTAAGAACAAGAAGCATACTTCTGCCAAGGAGCCATTCATTTTCATATACTGGTACAAAAAAAAATGTGGGTACGAAAAATTATGCCAAAACAAAATATGGGTACGAAACAAAATGTGGGTACTAAAAAACATTTGGGTACGAAAAAAAATTCTGTACGTAACATTTTGGGTACGAAAAGAATTTGGGTACGATTGTTTTTATAATGAAAGATGGGGTACCTGTAAGTATACCGGGCTACCCAAAAGTACCATTTGAAAATCGATGTAGGGTGAAGTATACTTCAAAGTACCCGGGGTACGGGAAGTAGTACCCGTAGGGAACTTGACCCATTCAGCTCCACTTCCAGTTCAATGACTTCGAAAAATGTTGAAATTGACACTTTTCAACTATCGAACGGTACCACATATAAGTAAAGTTCTCTACTTTACGCAATTAACAACGTATTCCACTGTTGTTATCGAGCTTCCTTAGATTTTAAACATTTTCTTCGGCATTTGCCAATTGTTGTTGTTGTTTCCCATATTTAAATGATACTCAGCGAGGTATGCCGATTGAGAAAAGTTAACTAACTTAATCCGAGGTATGCCGATTGAAAAAATTTAGCTAACTCAATCGGACTGGCTCGGTCTTTTAGGTAGGTCCCCATTGTGATTTTTTTTCATGAAATGATAACTTAGATGAGCTGCTGAAGCAGCAACGTCAAAAATGTAGCTGCCAAATCTGCGTATAGTTTAGTGAACTGTTGTTTGAAAATAGAACAGTGTAAATTCGTAAATCGCTTATACAACAATAAAAGATTTAACTTCTGGCATTACAATACTTAAATTTTCATGGAATAAAATCTTCTTTTTCACCTCCAAAACTGACCAAAACCGTTATTTCTCCAAGTTTTCGGAAGCCCTCTTTTAAGCCAAAATAATACTAGTTTATGAGTCGAAATTTTTGGACGACCAGATTTTCCTCTTTAATTCATGGCTTTTTCGTCAAAAATATAGTATCAGTCTGAATTGTTCTCGTACATTGATACAATTTATGTCGAGTCTGCTAAGACTATCGCAGTTGACAATTAACAAATACCTAAATTCGTTGTAAGTATGTGCGCTTATTGTTGTGTGCGCTGATCTTATTCGTTTTATTTTACTTCTGTCTGGTGATGTCGAACTTAATCCAGGCCCTCAAGACGGTGCCTTGGGTCTACTTCATCTTAATATAAGATCGATTCGACACAAAATTGAATTTATCAGGGATAATTTACTACATTTTGACATAATGTGTTTTACGGAAACCCATTTAACCGAGGTTATCACCGACGAGCAGATTGTAATTGATGATTTTAATCACTCATTATTTCGTAAAGATTGTTCGAGTCATTCAAGCGGCCTTATAGTCTATGTAAAACAATCATTATTATCGAGGCGTATGCTCGACCTTGAAAATCCCCATCTACACTCGGTTTGGCTAGAAGTTAAATTGCATAATTTCAATACTCTGGTTTGCTGCTTTTACCGACCGCCTAACGCTGATGTTACTTATTGGAATGATTTTGAAATCATGATTGATAAAGCGCTTGATTTAAACCAGAACGTTATTATGCTTGGGGACATAAATGAAGACCAATTTAAACACAATTCTCGCCTCTTTCAATCAATATCCCTGTATAATATGCGCAACGTTATCTCTCAAGCGACAAGGGTCACCGCAAATACTGCTACTTTAATTGATCCGATACTAATCTCTGATACCATTTCATGTTTGAACAGTGAAGTAATACCTATCCCTCAAACCGTTAGTGACCACCATGCTACTGCCATTCATGTTACAATTCCTTTAATAAACAGCAAACCGATTCAAAGAAACATTTGGTTGTACAAATATGCCGATTTTGAGCGACTAAACAATCTTATTACATGTACAAACTGGGAATTTTTCCATGATGCTAATGTCAACGAAGCAACTGTTATGTTTACGAACAAACTTATCGAACTGATGAAACTTTGTATTCCAAATAAACTTGTTACAGTGCGTCCTAATGATAAACCATGGTATGATTCATGTATAAGACGAAGTGCTCGTAAACGCGATAGACAAAAACATATATCTATAGACAATCCTACTACTACCAACTGGAACAAATATAAGCATCTTCGAAATAAGGTTAATAACATGATAAAACATGCGAAAGAACAGTTTTATTCAAACCTAGAAACATCTCTTGATGAACTTAACACTTCAAATCCTAAAAAATATTGGAAAACACTTAAGCAACTTATAAAAACAAACTCTCACCCGAATTCGATACCACCCTTACAGTCAACGGACTCNCCATTAATAATGTTGTTAGAACTTTAGGTCCTACCCTTTTTTCAAAATAGATGTATTTATATGTATATTGTATACTTTTGTCAAGTGCACGTGTGATTATTTTGGAAATAAAATATGTTTAAACTAATTCATGGCTGTTAATGTTTAGACATTTGCATTTTAGCAGATGTCAACTAATTTGTGTTAATCCAGTGACACAGCACACGTGTTTTACAGCCTTGCGACGGCCATAAAACCTGGCAAATGAATGCAAGGGTCATCGGACCGTTACATTTGCGTTATTTTGTTAAATAGACATGTATAATAGACAATCATTACGCCCGATAATTAATTGACGCAGTGATCATAGTGAGGAAACACCACCGGTTTCTTATTATGATAGTTAAAAAAACATACAAAAAGCCAAAATTAGAAAAAAAATCGCAGTTTAACTTCCTTTCTTTACATTTATCTACACAAAAGGGATATTCACCTGCAAAACTGTTAATGTTTGAAAAAGATTCACCTAGTATTTAACGAGGAGTTGAAAACACAAAGTTTTGGGACTATTCATTTTAAAGTGAAAAAAGACAACAGGCCATGCTTCTGACATAACTCGTTAAAGCCAAAGTACCTATCATAACGATCATCTACACATAAAGGTCATTCAAATTGAAAACTTTGAGCGATATCAACTTACTAATAGTTAACGATGAGTTGAAAAGACTCTTTGGGGGAAGAACAATGTGGCAATATTTCGCGGCCAGATCTGATCTTAGGACCACGATTTGAACAAACTTTTTAGAGGACCTCTAGTATCGGCCTCTCCAATCGTACGTCTGGTATCGCATTTAGCCGTGTCGTCAACACGTTTTTATTTTAAGCATGAAATCACACGCCAATTACATGTATATGGGATATTGAAAGCAGAACATGTCAAAACAGTATACTTGTCTAATAATTCATGAATGAAAAGTGTTGATTTGTATCAAACAGCTTATTAAGAACAATTTATCTGGAAAATAATTGTGTGTGCGTGCGTTTGCATGTTTTCAATAAACGCTGCATGTTTATGTTTATTAGATTGTATGGCCTAGAGAGGTCAATAGGATTGAAAAATAATGCGTACTAAAGTGCGCCACCGTAACATTATTTTCAACTTTGGAAACAACTTCTGATGAATTATCACGTATTACGTCATTATTATGAATTTATGAAGGACAATTGTTTTCCCGTTTGATACATGTATTATGGATATTTTTGTAACATATTAATCGGATTTTAAGTTTACAATGCAGCTATAAACCAGCGTGTCTTATAGTCAGTCAGTAAAACAAATATGATGCGCATGCACAGACTTGAATTCAAATCCTAGTATTACGCACAGTACCATGTAGTGTTTTAATAATCATCGTAAATCCGTCGGCGACCAACAGTCACCAATTATTTCTTGTCACGTAAAGCATATAAAAACATGTACACAGAAAACATACTTAATTATTTCTTAAAATTCATAATTTAGAGACATTATTGATCAAACGTTATTTCTTAACTTGGTTAAACTATTTACTTGGCCAGTCGCAAATTCTTGTCAGATAACATTTCCCTGCCCTTAGGTAAAAACGTCAATTTACTGTCACCCATAGGGTTTTAATTGCACTTGAATTACCGGTCACTGCATTCACTGATTTCGGCTGTCGCCGGTCCAGTGGCATTAAATATCGGTCGACTTCACATGTATTGTTAATTGTTGTTATCACCTTTTCATTGGTGTTCCGCACGAATGATATTTACGTGGTACAATTTCATTGGTTACCTGGGCGGCCAGGGAATAATTTGAATACGTATTAAGTTAAGTTACTTACTAGAAGGCGACACAGTCGGACGTCCGAATCATGTTGCCATTAACTGATAAACTCTTTCTTATACAAGTCAGTACGCACTATACGAGCAGAGATGTGATTTCACGATTCATAATTATCACTCTTGAAGCCAATTTTGAGTTTCGCTAGTATCTTGTTGACTATGATATTATTGTTCTTTGGAAAGTGTTTGTTAAGTTAAAGAACCAAAATAAACATCAATGGAACTTTTTCGATATGTTTGTTTGATTGAATAACGCGACATTCTGAATTGTTGATAATACTGGCTCGATGTCTGTCGATGACATTCAGCTTTTGACAAATACGAACGACACATTCACCAAATAATTGCGAGACAGCGTTTAAGTGTCGCGTTCTGAAAAAAACTGGGCTAAATGCATGTGCGTAAAGTGTCATCCCAGTTTAGCCTGTGCAGTCCGCACAGGCTAATCCGGGACGCCACTTTCCGCCTAAACTGGATTTTCGCTAAGGAGAGACATCATTTTAACGAAAATATCCATAAAAGCGGAAATTGTCGTCCCTGATTAGCCTGAGCGGACTGCACAGGCTTATCTGGGATGACAATTTACGCAAACGCATTTTGCCCAGTTTTCTCAGAACACGACTCATAACTGGTAGCGGTCTTTTCGACGTAATATGACCGTGTACATTTTCTCGTCGGACGCCAGTTGCATAGGATAATATAATAATTCATCGGGAGAGCTGAAATCGTGCGTGTCCACGTTCCATCCGGCACGTATTTAGCGTAGTCCGCACCTCCCCTAACTACGGGTATAATGTCAGAGGAAAATGCGAAGAAGAACTTTTCTGTGAAGTAGTCGAGGCAGAAGGAATTCTCAAAGGCTATATAGAATTTATAGTGTGTGAGGATTTGTTCAATCTCCTTCCAAGTTGGTTTGTATTTGCAACATCCACCAATTATATCGACTGTTCCGTTCCTATATTTGTTCATCTTACCAACATAGATTTCTCGTTTACTGTCTGTTTAGCAATCGATAACGACCCATATAGCCAGCTTTGTTTTCCGATTGAAAATATCGCCGTAGTTCTTGTCCGGAATGATTTCTTTCGTAAGAATTATTCCGTACGGCTGGAAAAATGTAGCAGACGGGCGATACGACCAAGACCAGTTAAACATTCTCTGTCACTCAGGCGGCAAGTACTCCCAGAACATATGTCGTGGTATTTTAATGGACGAAAATATCCATGCTTGATTGGGTTTGCGTTTTTCTGGAGTCAGTGGAGGTTTGCCAAGCTCGTCCGCCATTCCGGTAAAAAAACAATTGCAGATGCGTTACAGACTTTTGTGCGGTCTGTTATTATCTCACAATAAAAGCAGACCTCAGGCATGTCCTTGAACCAAAACGGTTTGTTCCAGTAAAGAATCATGTGTTTCACTTCTTGTGTCGAAGCATTGCTAAAACAGACGCCTTGAAATAGTGATGAACTAAGAAGAACAAGCATGATGCATACAAATAAAACGAACAATAACATATTAACATACTAGTTTTATCCGCGTTCCGAATTGTTCTGAAAGGAACTTCTTCTAAGGTAAAATTTCATAAACTGCGCGGAACCACAGCTGCTGCAAAATCGAACAGTTACCAAAAAAAGACTAGTTATCGATTTATAATAATATTATACTTGTAAAACTTGGACATTATTGATTTTTATGAGGTCCTAAAGGTTTTATGGTTCGTTGTACATGAGTGTACAAACCAAGAAACAGCTGGAATGCACAATCTGAATCTTGTTATGAAGGGAGTGTATGTTTAGGTAAACACAGTATTCTTACTAGATATTTATGGGACTTATAAAAGCTAAACTGCTGAATCCGATTTTTTGGCGTTAGTTATTACGATGTTGAAGACCTGAATGGTATTGTTCTGCATTTGATTGGTGTGTGAACTGTTTGAAACATTACGCATTATTTTCATAAACCTCAACTCAAAGAAAGTGGATATACGCTGCATGTATTCCACCTGGGAGCTACAACTGACTTGTAGCCGCTGGTGACTGAATTTCGTACAGATTCGGTTGTGGTTAAAAGACATATTATCAATATATCCGCACAGTAGTTAAAGAGGAGTTAAAAACACGAAAGCTTGGGAGTATATATTTTTTAGTGGAAAAAACAGACAAAGGTCCATAATTAGCTAAACCTCGTCGAATCCCAACTTTCTTTCTTTACAATCATCTACACAAAATAATCCATCTGTGAGCATATTAAAGTTTGGGCAAGATCAACCCGGAATTTAAAGAGGAGTCGAAAACAGACAATATTGGGACAATAAATCAAATAGGAGAAAACAGACAAAGGGCCCTAATTATGCATAACTCGTTGAAGCCAAAGTGTTTTTCAGTGCGATCATCTAGACATTAAGTTCATTTAACAGTGAAAGCTTTAGCGAGATCCACCCAAAAGTGAACGCGGCGTTTTAAATACTCCGCGGCGCACTTTTTTGCAATTATCTGCTTATTAAGAGTTTAAAAAATGTAACATTTAAAACGTGCGACTGGTTTTAGAAGGGGTTAAAGGTTTCGTGTCCTGGAAAGGATTGTGTATTTCAGTTTCTTTGCTTACACTAACATTTATTATATCCGCATTAACTATATGCTTTTGGAAAAAGTACGTTGTGTCTCGTTTTGTCATTCGTATGTACACAGCTTTGTTTTGCAATTGCGTCCGAAACGAGCGAATATAAAATTGTATGTATTTTGATTGTTATTGGAATCAACTATAATGTCTTTTCCCTCTGGAAAACCTTTGATAAAAATGTACTAGCACTCAGATCTTCTGCGAGGAAAAGCCAACGCTTTGCATATATAGCATTTATGCATTGGTAAAACAACTGTTAAAACCGGGATATCGTTGACAATTGACCGTACGTGGATCACAACATCCGCAATAAATTGAAACCACTACGAAAAGGGTATTTGCTGGATTAACTCGCGTGTTAGTGTTATCTTTTTCTTTGCTGCAATTTGGCTTTTGTACACTTATTTGATATAATACGATTAATGTTTACATCGATGAATATTGTCCGGGATACGGGACAAGGTTCAGCTTCAAGTAGTTAATATATGTGCTCTCAACACACCAATTTGAAGATATCTGTTTTGATGAGAATCACTTGCCAATGCGTGTCTACGTTTACGGATTTTTAACACACTCCGAGTCTATTTATTGCTTTCAGTTTCCTGCGTATTAAGAATTGTTTTTGGCCTCTACAATATTATAATCGTATTGTGGCAGTTATATTAACCAGAAAAATAGAATCATCGGATAACCAAATCATATTTCTATCAATGTTATCAGATAAAGGATCCATCTGACACATGAAGCATATTGTGTTGTAATGACGTATTCGATTAAAAGCTAGAGAATATGTTCTTTCAATTATCGGTATTTTTATAAATCGGTGTTAAAAAAAAAACAGCACATGTTTTTATTTATATCAAAATACCCAAGTAAATGACTTTTTTTATAAGATTCTAAATGATCAAGTTAAAAACATTAATCTGAAATTATTATTTGATAAAGAATATAATGTTTCCATTATCATTGTGTTTTGAACAATGTCTCATATTGGAATTCCCTTCGGAATTCCGTTTTAGTTTATGTTTCACATGGATTGATAACAATTCTGCCGACACAATCTTGTATATGTTTTACTTTTTTATTTAAGTGTATTGAACATTGTATGCTTTGCTTTTTGAGTGTGTAGTACTGAGATAATGTGAATGTGTTTGCGTTTAATTTTACGTTAATGTTTACATAGTTTATCTGTATGTGTTATAATATGTAACGTAAACGTGTGTATTTCTATAAAACATATTGCAAAATTGTGTTTTATAACAAAATTCTTACCTCTTGCACGAAGAACCATGTGTTTCCAAATAGTTCGGACACAATATCAATAGTGTCTGTAACAAAAGCAACAACACAATTTGTCAGAAACAATGTGCATATTCCTCATATGCCCTCTATACCCATACTTAGTTTAATTAACTAAGCTTAAGTACTTTTTAGTAATCACATGATCAAGATGCGAACGGTCAGATTGACAAATAAACGGATGGACAGGGGATAAACCTATAGTCCCCTCCGATGAAACCGTTAGTGCACAAATTACGCTTCATTTAATGACTACCCATTAACAGTTTCATAACCTTTGGCAAAAATAGGTTGAAATAACTGCGGCTTTCCCGCCTTCCCGGGAATGGGCATAAGATATATGTTTGATGCAAATAAGCAATGCAAGGTGACCTTAATGTACACTTGGTAGATATTTTAAAGATTTAATTCATGCCATTGTTGCCTTACCCCGAAATGAACAACCAATGCTACTCCACCGCGGGAACGCTCTTTCTTATTAAAAATTTAAGATACTCTTTCTGTGTATGCTGCGCCGTTTTAACGGCAAATCTTGCTGTCACCGGCTGTTGACCAGAAGCTTTTAAGGGCTTTCCAAGCGCTTTGAACGCACTAAGTATCGCCGTCTTAGGGCAATTCCAAAATCTCCATAAAGCAATACCTAAATGTACCAATACGCATTTCTGCCTGGGTCCCCCCAGTCCTTCTACTACTACTGTAACCTATAAAGCTGTTATTGTCCCTCTTTCATCCCGCCTTCCAGTTATAGTGCATTCTGAAGGGTAAATGCTTAAAACGCTGACGCCCGAAGCGTCTCACAAGAAATAGGGGACAGCGTAAGAATACGTCCGACAATGGGGTGGGCGGTACGTATTTGTAGTATCAGAGCCGCCAGAAGAACTTCCATGGTAATACAACGCCAAAACCAGTAAATTGTTTAAGTCTTCAAAAAATCGGGCGACTCTTGTCCCGAGGCGACATGCACGTTTTAGCTTCTCGACCAAGGGTAGCAAGCGTAACTTCACGTTCAAATAATAGTGATTTGTAAGTATTGACATTCTATAGAAACTCTTCTGGGTTAACGTTCTGCACTAACGTGTCTTTTTTATTTTAAAGCATGCAATGTATTTAATGTTTACGCATTCGATGTTAAATCAAGGTTTCAATACATCTAGGCATTAATTTCTGCATTATATACTACATAATATTATGTTTGGAAAGCGTATAATCATTCATATTTATATTTATATAAAACATTGCTCCATGTTGCTACTTTTGTCTAATATATGAAATTACACGTCATGATCATGTGCTGGAGTAAAATAGAACAATAGTAATCATATTAACCCCTTTGCCTACCTAGAGCTTTTATTACATAGAGGCGTTCAATCGCAGTTGCATCTTGCGTCTTCGTCAACCATATCACAAACAATCAAACGAGCAATATTCATATTTGTCAATTTTCTAGCCCATGTCTGTTTTAAACCCGTATGACAAGACAAACAAGAGCTTGTTTTCTCACGTTTGATACTGCACAGACGGATGTGGTACATGCGGTCGTACACACAAACATGTCAAGACATATTCACTTAAGTTTTATGACAAAAATGTTAGGATGATGACAATCAATGAAACAATTAAGTGTTGCTACAAATAGAAGGTTTACACTGTTATTTATACCCATTTTCGAATATTCTACTTGTTGAAACAGAATTTGTGAAACAAAATAGCGAACACAACCTAAAATGTTTCTTGGTTGTGAAGATTAACATTTTATAATCTCATGGGTTTGTAATTTACGCGATTTTGGGATTGGCTCGACTACATGTCTTCCTAACTCCATACCACCACCACCTTTGAACTTTCCGCTATATATGGCATTGATTGTGATATCTTTATTGGCACTTTATGTTCTCACATTTAGATCATATTATTTTGATTGTGTATGCAAGGCATAAACAAGTTAGACAAAACATAAGGTTTATTTCCAACTGGGGGGATATAACACTCTGATCCGGTAAACACGTGCCTGGTCATTTCAACATCATTATGAGTTGTGTTTCTTTGTCAAAGATAAGATGATAATAAGAACAAATGTATTATTGCATCGTTTTAATTAAAGGTCTAGTTTGATCGTTTGCAATTTACCCCCCCCCCCTTAATCTCGTTTATTATATACCGGGGAAAAGGCACCATGATGTGGTATCAGTGCATCGACTCTTATCAGCGGTGGTCAATACACATTTAGTTGCAAAGAAGCTGTGAGTAAATATTTTATCGATAGCATTTACATATTTGATGGAAGATAATGTTTATAATAAACCTAGTTCAATCACAACTACCTGCCGGTGTGATAAACGCTTCGCAAAAGTATTTGTTTAGTCATTACATGTGCACATTTTGATTACACAAGATATCTAAATATAGCCTTTACCTCCGAGGATAACGGTTCCTGGTGATTAAAGAAAAACGCTTATATATATTATAGTTCAAGGGTCAAAGGTCAAGATAGCAATGCTTGTATCATGCATTTGTTTTTTATCATGATCTCACGGAAGCGCTTTCGCCTAAACTGGTACGCTGACTACGTAAGAGGAAATGAATACGCATTGTATTTGGAGACAACCTGCCTGAGATCAAAGTCATAAGGGCTTGTAACATGATGTTAGTTTCCGCACGATATTTAAAGATGGCTCGATTATCTTAATTGGTTATCTGGCTTCTTGGAAAGATAGGAGGGCACCTTTTGATATGTTCGTTAAAGTATCAGATGTCAACGCCAAAAAGACCTGTATTATGAAATGTGGTATCCTACCCAAATATCATATGAACGGTTACACCGACACTAATTATGTTGGATTGCTAAACAGATTGGACTAAATAAATTCGTTTACAAACTCCTAAAAAGATATCAATGATAAATTCCGTCGCTATCTACACGTGCATTATTGATATGCAGACCACAATTCGCAAACGAAGTATAAATATATTTAATTTTTATTTATACTTTTTTATTTTGTTCAACATTTTTTAAGTCCTAAACTCGAGATTTTCCAGGTGTAAAATAGAACATGTTATTTAATATTAACTCTTACTCTTCGGGATGACAACACTCGCTAAATTAATCAGTTAAGCCGGATATGCCAATGCAACAAAGTATAAATCAGACTGCTCTTGAAGAGTTTATTACTACTATAATAACAAACAACATGTATCAATTAAGAATTAAAATTATGTTAAGATAAAGTCTAGGTCTGTAGCTTTTTAATTAAATACAACACATAGAAATAATATAAATCAAGAAACATCGTCAAGAAAAACAAAGTATTTTAAATTCCTTTTGTCGTTTTTGTTTTAAATAAGGCAAACGACAAATAGCCAATACAATACAGCACAACACTTATACAAATATACATGTACATACAAACAAACACCAAGACAAACTTGTGTCAATACACATTTACAACATAACATTGCAATTCAAAATGAAAACATCAATATTGGACAAGCAATTAAATTTAATTACAATTAAATTACTTATATGTTCACCAGAACAACATAAGTTCAATCTTATGGGATACGATGAAAATGATGAAATACAAGTATCAGATGAACCCTTCTTGTTTAGAAAACAGAATCATATAGTACACATTCCAGTTCATCGTAATGAATCGGAGAACGATGTCACAATACATTACATAAGATGTATAATTTCATAGCTTTGATGAGTATAAGCAATATTTAAAACAGCTAAGCACGATATTATTCGTTGGTTATTTTAAATAAAACGTGTAATTAATCGCAATCTATAAAAAAAAACATTGAACTGATATCAGAAAAAAACAACATCAGAATGATATTAAAAAAAAAATAAGTTTGGTTACCATTGTTTAACATACTGAAGATTATTTGTGCACACCTTGCAAGCCACCATTTAAATCAACCCA
This sequence comes from Dreissena rostriformis, assembly GCA_007657795.1. Lineage (NCBI taxonomy): Eukaryota > Metazoa > Mollusca > Bivalvia > Myida > Dreissenidae > Dreissena > Dreissena rostriformis. Next base: position 86,334 of record VMBQ01003070.1, read on the forward strand.
TGTGAAACGGAATTTCGGTTATTTTATATTTTAGAAAATACTGTCAGCACTGTGCAAAGGTAAAGATAATAATTATACTATATTTACATTATTGACTGTTACTTATTTAAAAAAAAACAATGGTATAAATGATTACTTGGTCCAATGTGGTTTGTTATGTATATTATTGTAAAAGCAACACGAATAGTACAATAAACCTATGACTACAACTGCAGTACGTACTCTGTTGTCAGAAATAGATATGAGCTTGACAAAACAAAATTCAGTTGCAATTAACGCAACACAAAAAACTGAAAATATATAAGCGATTTCTTTAATACAATTTTTAGTATTATCCTTCTTTGTCTATATTATCCGCTCTTTTCCTCATTTGTATATATTATCCGCTGATTCATAATGTCCGCAGATTTAATAATTATTTATATATCCGCAAATCCCTTCTTTGTATATATCATCCGCAGATTCCTTCTTTGTATATATCATCCGCTGTTTCCTTCTTTGTTCATATCATCCGCTCTTTCCGATAATCCTTCTTTGTCTATATTATCCGCTCTTTTCCTTATTTGTATATATTATCCGCTGATTCATAATGTCCGCAGATTTAATAATTATTTATATATCCGCAAATCCCTTCTTTGTATATATCATCCGCAGATTCCTTCTTTGTATGTATCATCCGCTGTTTCCTTCTTTGTTCATATCATCCGCTCTTTTCCTTAATTGTATATATTATCCGCTGATT
>VMBQ01003070.1:91281-107913 GCA_007657795.1 Dreissena rostriformis
CTTTAAAACGCATTGATTGAGTCTTAATCGGAGCTACTCTTTGTCAAACATTTCGGTATGTTTTGCTGACATGTATATACGACTTTGTTGACTTCCGTCTCGTTTCCAAATCGAGGTTGAACATTATTCGCGGCCACATGCTATAACTCTGTTGGAAAGTAAGAAGTTTACGCATTAATTTAAAGGCCATTTAGTAGTCTTTCTGCCTGCAAAAGTCCTTTTCAGTTTTGATTCGTGTTTAAGATTTTGCAACACCTTAAATGAAATGAAGAATTAGGGCAATAACGGATCAAGCGTGATAATATGCGTATTGATAATATATTATATTAAAATATTTGCAAATCTTGCTGATTATGTCAATAAATGATCTCAATCTTAATGTTTCATTCATGTTCCATGTTCAATATCGATGATTGGATAGGATTTAAACAATTTACATGGTTTATAAGATGCCCATATTTTTTCGATCTATTTAGGATTTTCAATAGATAATTCATACAAGAACACCATGCGTAAAGTGTAGATACAAGATCACATATAGAACACAATTAATAACAAAAACAAATTAATATAATTTATAACTGGCAATGTAACTTGGTCATTGTAAACAACACAGTTCGTGTTTCGACAGTTCAAATAGCGTGTTAGATGCCCCCTGAGTGGTTTCGATCACGTGATCCGTTATGGCTACAACTGATCCGTTAATGCATGAATTCTGCGGCGAAAAAAAGGTATCACAAATTCATTTTGCCTGCGTTTAAAAATAAGACTTTGTGCTGAATCAGTAAGCAAAGGTAAAATTTAATCAAACTGGTGTAAAAGAAGTCTCAAAACATTTATTGGTTTTCACCAGAACAACTTTATTACGCTACTGATCCGGTAATGGTAACTTGACTGTATCGCAGTTTGTTTATATATATATATATACGTTAAGAATTGTATTCATAATTGCAGTGGCTGCATATAACGTCTGGTTCTTAATAACATTGAATACTCACACCACCACTCACAAAATAATTAATTAACATGTGCATGTGACATACATTCATGAGTATAAAAAATATCGCACAATCCACAACACTGTTTTTGCTCTATGGACACATAATAAAAGTGCATCAAGAGCATCAACAGTGATTTTACATTTTTTAAATATACAAATAAATTGCTATTCTTAATATTGTATATGACTGAATAGTTGCACATGGCGAACTAACTGATCACATAGCTTGTTTCCTTAACTATGCTTGTTAAGTGTATGTATAGTATCATGCCAAATAATAATGTTTCTATCGTATATTTAACCACTTATAAGACGCAGAACACGCCGAACGTGCCAGTTAGCGGCATTGTTGTTACTGCGATTACGCAACGATTCCTTGTAGTAATATAACGCATGTTCATAGTATCCTTCCATTTCAAAGCAGTGTCCCAACAAGTTAAGTGCAGTGTCTGGATGATACAGATTGTTTCTATTTCTTACATCACATATATAAGACTGCAAGACTCGTAATGTAAGATGCTGCTTGTAATGTTCACCGAGTCCACCGTATGTGAGGTACTGTTGATAGTGAAGGAATGGACGAGCATCAACCTCGGCGCAGGCCATCCAATGTTTATCATGGTAATTTCTCTGTGCCACTACCTCTTCAGTGATATTGCAATTCATTTCAAACAACAAAATGAAAGGAATGCAGTGCAATTCTTGCCTTACAAAGGTGACACAGGATGCGAATGGAGGCTCGCTAAATCCATTGTCACTGTTTCCTGATATCATGTTGGCAAACACTTGGAGATCTCTTTCTCCTTCGTAACATCTACATCCGCACACAGCCTTTACCCTGCTGTGATATCTCCTCTCCACGTCCTCCAACACTCTAACTGCCGCTTGAAGATTTCCAAAACAGTACAACACGGAAGCCAACTTTAAGCGACTAGAAGCTACATCTGTGTTTAAAGAATATCGGAAACGACTTATAAGTTCCATATCAACAACGTGTCGAAGTCGAAAACAGCGAGAGGATTGCATTGAATTGTGTAACGCATACGGGCGTTTAATTAATTCTAAAGCAACATTTTTCAATCTGACATTCGTGGAGCTTTTATAAAGATTGCATAATGCATACTTTATACCTTGTTGGATTGTTTTATTAGATGTGTGCATGTTATCAATGAAAACCTTTACACGTGTAAGAATTATCCTTATGCAATCGAACTTCAGCAGTAAGCTGATGCTGTTACGTAAGCATTCACGTCCAAGTTGTCCAGCGTCTCTAATCTGCCGTAAGCTAAACGCATGTAACCGATATCCTATATTATCTGTATCCATATAAAATACATCTTGTAAGTTGTTCCTTATCATGAAGTCTATATACACTAAAACGCGTCTCTGCTGCACCCTGGAGAGTTTCCCGTCGAACAAGTTTACTCCTTCTATGATAAAATGGGGTAATCGTCCTAATCGGAGCCATTTCATTAAAACGTGCAAACAAAGCCTAAGAAGAAACATAAGGTTATGTTCGCACCACAGAGTAGCATGTGTTCTTTCTATGGTATAAAACATTATAGTTTTACAATGAAAACTTGTTATACCTTTTCCTACAACTGTAGCAAATAATGATTTCTTTATAATTTTCAATAAAATATAACATTTTATTTGTGTCATGTTAAAGCTAAACATCAACATTCGTTCTATCAGGTTCGGAGACAGTTGCCATTCTTCGCGCTTGTAAACGCTGCCTGGATGTCCTACAGATACAAGGAAACACGGAGCTTCCCGTGCAGCATCAAGAAGCTTGGCAGGCGGCCAGTGTTTACCGCTACATCTGTCTATCCAGTGTTGTATTTCCGGTATTTCCGTAAGAGGTTTGCGTACGTGTAATGCACGTAAAATGTCCCAGTTAGGTGTCCAGCTTACAGAAGGACCATTTGCGGTGGCCTCTCCTAGATCTTTATTAATATGCTTGAAGTTCTGTCTGCATAGTTCAGCGCTCAACACTACTTGTCCATAACCTATTCTAACATACTCGCGATCATCTTCACACAGACTGGTCATCGGTTCCCATGTGTCCTGTCGGATAACTTGAAGCAAGTACTGTTGAGGTGAAGTGGTTTCATCGTTGAGCATCAGAAGGTTCCTTATCCCAGCCTTCCAGTCTCCCCAGATTCTCATGATATTCACATTTCTGTAACTAATTACTAGTAAATCGATATCAGACTGGAGACCGGGAGTTGTCGTCCCTTCCGATTGGCTCCCGAAATGAAAACATTCAGACGATTCTCCATCTTGTTGCGATTGTATCGTTTCCATGCATTCCCTCCACAAATATGTTCCTCTCCGCTCAATTACGGTATCCTTCCCGGCTCCAATGTCATCTAGCACTTCCGACATCCGGATAGACAATTCTGTGAAGTGTTCTGGAATCTTAATATACGGAAATATTATTTCACTTTTCAACTCAATGGATTATAATATATATCATTATCATGTTTTTTTACGAATATATTATACATAGTAATAAAATATTGTTGTTGCAGATGTTTTTTTTATTTTCTTATTTTGAAATCTAAAGTATTATATGTGAATTGATAACTCTTTACTAGTTCATGTTATTTGATAGTTTTGTACCGATAATGCAGTGGATGTGATATAACAAGTCTATTTATAGAATTTGTGATTGGATATTTTAAAGTTGTATAGTTAACATATATAGAGCCGGTAAACATGTATAGGATAATTGAAAAATCAACAAAGACGCAAATACAAATAAATCAGAAATAATACACTTGCGATTTGATGAAGTATGTGTTTAAATAGTGATTTTCTATGTTTCTAGAAAACTCAAATTTTGATTAAAGTGACGGATGTGTTTTTGTAACAAAAGTTGCCCATAGGTCGTTATGTAAATTTGGTTGCCAGTTTTGTTTGTTTTTCAGTTGGTCCGCCCTTTCACCCGTTCGTTCGCCTGCCGATTGGTATGTCCGTAAGCCAGAATGTCTGTCAGTGAGTCCATGTTCTTAGGTCTCGTTGTTTTTCTATAAGTCCGTATGTCTGTGCCGTCCCGAACAATCGTTCCCCCCAATCAGGAGACCGAGAGCCCGCCCGCATGAACCCAGCCCACCGGTCCGCCTGCATGTCGGTCTGCCTACCTTCCTTCCGCCAGCTTCTCTTCCACCTTGTCTGTATTGTTATTGATTTGATTATTAATAGTAAATATATACGACCTCAATAAGTATAATGCATGTATCTGACGGTGCCACGTTCACCGAGGTCTCCATACGTCAGGTACTATAGATAGTGTAGGAATGGACAAGAATCGACCACAGCGTAGTCCAATCCATCCATTCTGTATCATTGTAATGTCTCTGTTTAACTTCCTTTTCCGTTAAATTGCGATCCATTTCAAACAACAGTATCAGAGGAGTGCTATACGATTCTGACATAAGAAACTTTACACACAATGCAAAGGGCGGGTTACTGACTCCGTTGTCTAAAATATCTGATATATTCTCAAAAAAAAAAAGGCGATCACGGCCACTTTATTTAGTTCTACATCCGCAAACAGCCATGACCGTGTTATGATATCTCCTATCCACGTCCTCCAACACTCTAACTGCCGCATGAAGATGTCCACAACAGTACAATGAAGAAGCCAACTTCAAGCGACTTAAAGCTACATCCTTGTTTATGCAATATATAAAACGCCTTATAAGTCAACATCGTGTCGTAGTCGCAAACAGTTTGATGCTTGCATTGCATTTTGTAACGCGTACAGGTGTTTAATAAAATCTAAAGCAACAGTTTTTAATTTGGCATTCGTGCAACATTTTAAAACATTGCGTAATGCATTTGTTAAACCTTGCTCGTCGGTTGCAATTTAAATATATAAAACTTCTTAACCGCTCCATAATTCTTTCCAAGGATTCGAACTTCATCAGTAAGCTGAAGCTGTTACGTAAGCATACACGTCCAAGTTCTCCAGCTTCACTCTTGAGCATTACACTACACGCTTGTAACCGACATCCTATTTTATCGATACTGATATGAAATATATCTTGTAAGTTATTCCTAATCATGGAGTCTATATACACTGAAAGGCGTCCCTGTTGAACAGTGGTGAGTTTCCCATCAAACAAATTCACTCATTCTATGATATAATGTGGGATCCTTCCCAATCGCAACCATTTCCTTAATACGTTTTAACAAAGCCAAAGGAGAAACATAAGGTTCTGTTCGCACCACAGAGAAGCAGGTGTACTTTCTATGATGTGAAACATTATAGTTTTACAATGAAAGCTTGTTATAGAGTCACCTACAATTTTAGAAAGTAAGTATTGTTTAATTAGTTTTAATGCAATGTTACATTTTATTTGTGCCATATTAAAGCTAAACATCAACATTCGTTCTTCAGGTTCGGAGACAGTCGCCATTCTTCACGTGTACAATCACTGTCTGGATGCCCTGCAGGTACCAGGAAACATGGGCTTACCAATGCAGCATCAAGTAGCTGGGTAGGTGGCCAGTGTTTGCCTCTACATCTGTCTATCTAGTGTTGTATTTCAGGAAGAGTTATTAGTACGTGAAATGCCTTTACAATGTTCCAGTTAGGAGTCCAGCACACAGAAAGTCCTTTTTAAGTTGGCACACATAAATATTTTTTATTAAACTCGATTTTCTTTTTACATTGATCAGCACTCAAGAGTACTTGCCCAGTCTTGTCTCCGGTTCTGGTGTATCCTGTCGGATGACTCGTAGCAAGTAATGTTGTGATGGAGAAATGTTGTCATTAAGCATCAGAAGGTTCCTCATCCCAGCCTTCCAGTCTCCCCATTCACCGAGTTTACACTCAAAGGACATCAATATCACTTGAGACCGGGAGTTGTCGTTCTTTCCGATTGGCTCCCGAAATGAAAACATTCAAACTCCAACCTGATAGTTGCTCGGATATCATCTCCATGCGCTCCCTTCGCAAGTATGTTGTTCTCCGCTCCATAACGGTATCATTGCAAGCTCCACTGTCATCAAGCGCTTCCGACAATTGGATAGACAATACTTTTAATTGCTCTGGAATCTAGATGTACAATTATAATCACTTTTGATCACTAGTGTATATTATTATAAAAACAGCTTCGTTATGTAAATATGATTGTCTGTATTGTCTGTATATCAATCGGTCCGTCCGTCGCTCCGTACTTACGCATCCGCGTCGGTTTGTCCGTCCGCCAGTCTGAAAGTATGTCTGTCAGTTGGTCCTTATGTCTTTTAAGTATGTCCGCCCGTCTGTTAGCCAGCCCCCCCCCCGTCCCGAACGATCCCCCGCCCATCAGGAGACCGCCCGCCCACACGAGCAACGCCCATCCGTCCACCAACCTGCCTTTGTCTGCCTATCGTTCTTCCGCCTGCGTGTCTATATAAATATATGTTTTATTCGTCTTGTCAGTCACGTTTATCTTAACGAAACATTATGATTGTCGGTCGGATGGTTCCACTTTCCGTCCGTCCGTTAGTCCGTCATTCAGGCTGAATGTTTGACAATATGTCCCTCTGTCGATCGGCGCATCGGTCACAGATCGTTTAGTTTGTATTTTTGTTATGTTCAATATTAAGGCCAAAAAAAAAATAGGTCGGTTTCCGGTCTCCTTGGNGCGCCGATTCTGGAGACACGGTCGGGCGACCGGAAACGGACCTATTTTTTTATTTGGCCTTACTACAATTAAATAAACTTTGAAGATATACCTGCATGTTTGTTTCAAGTTTTGATCCCGCTTGTTGTTCCTCATTATTTAAATGCGCCAACACAATGTATGCTCTTCTGACACGAACAGATAACCATGTACCTTAATAAACCCAAATAAAATACTTGAAACTATCGTATACAATGCACAATGCGGAATAAAAATATCATATAAATTTCAATAAAGTAACAGGCACGTCTATCACATAGTCGACTTATTTCAGTAACATGCCTGTCCTTTTCTGGAAGCAATTATGCAATCATAGCAATTTCATTTCGACTGTGCAAAACTAACAAGTATACATAGCATATGTTTAGGAATTATTACTTGCAAATTAAGTATTCATGTGTTCCTCGTGTGTACAAATAACTTGTTTCAAAAGAACATCTTAAGTATATTCTTAATTTAGTTATTTTAGAAATAACTGCCCGATACTCGTGTTTCGGTCACTAACTTTTCTTCAAAGGGAAAACCTAGGTATATTGTTATATAGTGATATTAGAAAATAACTAACAAATAATAATCGTTAAGTGTGACAATTATCAACGGTTTGGTGTTCCGATGAGAAGGAAGTAGAGGATATCAGACAATTATCGGAACGTCGAAACGTTGCTTAATACAGCAAACATCAACGCCTAACGCTTAATCATTTTGATACTAACATAATCTTATGTAATTTGTCTTATAACATAATCAGCATATTCACTCGATGTTTCAGTGGCGTCAGAAAATGAAAACATTTTGAAAAAAAAAACTTATACTTATTGATACATACATATCAAATATGTGTATATCGTAAATGTATAGCATATTAAACACACGTTGTTTTAACCGAAATATTAAAAAGGTACTACACTTGCTGTTTAATATGACTACATAAAAGAAACTAGGACTTATAGGATAAATGTGTTATCACATTTAAGCGCACATTTATATGCCCGCTCAATTTGATTTGCATTATCAGCCATAGTCATTTTTATACATAATAGTAAAGTAATAGTAACTTGTAATAGTAAAGTGATGATGATGATAATGATGATGATGTTGCGCAATTTATTATGTTAGGCTTTAAATTAAATAAAAAAAACGGCGAGGCTTCATTCGTGGGGAATTAATATGTTTCATGAAGTTTGACGTGTTAAACATGACGGCGTGAACACTTGCGATTAATATTTATAACATACATTTTCAAATCATGTGTCCTTTTTTGTTAAAAAGTATTAGGATTTGATAAAACAGTATTGATCATGTTGAATAAGATTGATTTCAACAGAAAATAAATGGGTTTTTTTGATAATTTTATTATGATTTTGTGTCAAAATGTTAACAGTTTTATTAAAAAAGGAATGTTTCAGTTTGTGAACATCTCAATTAGACGCAGATATCATTAAGCAGCAACATATCAAAAAACAAAAATAAAGCAAACATCGACTATAATAGTTTTTTTGCGAATGAAAGTTATGCATAACAAATAAACACAAAATGCATGTACCGCTTACTATTGAACACTCTGTTTCATTAAAATATTTAAAACACATCAATCACACACGTGTTTGTTTATATAAATTTATATTTTATTGTGTAAAATATACTTAATCAAATTGTATAACGTACCTTTGTACACAACCTGTCTGACTTTTGGAACGGACATGAGAAGCAAAAACAGAAGCTCATACGTTCCGCCATTTGACGATACAATTCTCGACTTTCTGTTTCAAAATAAACTCACAACCGTCCCAATATCTGTGCGTTGTGTTATCTATGGTTGGACCAAAGTTTACCCGTACAATGAAATGACTGATACGATTTAAGGTCGTACAAGATAACCGCTAAAATTATGCGTCCAAATATTAGAGCTGACTACTTTTGTTATAATTATTGATAACACCATACCACTTTACAATTATCTCTTTAAAATACCGCGATTGATACACAATCACCCTCTGCAGACCAAAGAAGGAAGTTTTGTTAAGTTTTTTTATACAGAGCAATGACTACGCACTTGAACCGCCTTTGAGGACTGCGATTGTTCTTCTTAACAAGGAAGCGTTTAGACACGTGGTATATTGATCAGGAGAATTGTTCACTTGAAACTAAGTGACGTCTTAAGCACGTGTACGACTAAACAATACCATTGATTTTAGTATGTTCTTGAAGAACTGCCTATTCCATGGCATTTGATTTTGTACATTAGTTTCTTATGTATTTTCTGTTTTGTAAACACATTCTTGAGGCTGGTATTTCATAGATGGGGGCAATGACAAAAAAACATGTAAACATGTACAAATGAATCTAATTAGTTGACATATTTTCAATACAACTAATTTAAAGGAAATCCCTAGCGAGAACAATCAAAAATTAAATTGGTAAAATCTTGTTATACGATTTGCCTTAGTAAGGTATTCTTTAAATCAGTACTGTGGTAGATAAACAGAGTCTTATGTGTGTTTCCGGTCATGTATAGTTTGGTTGTCATTGAATGCATGGACTAGGATGCACTTAAAAATAATACTTAGCTATCTGTCCTGAACAGAGTATGCCCTTCCGTCTACAAGATCTGCTTGACGCTCATCACCAGTTGTTATTTCCGTTTATCACAAGCGAGAGACCAAATTGATTTTACAAACAAAAATATGTTTCCAGAATAGACACATTCCGAAAATATGTGTATGTCCCCAAGTGAGTGACCCGTTAGTCCATTTGTTTGTTCATAGAGTCATACTTATAGATTCACACTTTACATTAAAAATGAGATGTGTTCCTTCTCTTTCGAATAAAACCTTGCTTGGTAAATTAAACAAGCGATTGCATTCTTTAAACAACAATTCTTACCTGTTCAAATGTGAGTGAAATCGAAAGTTGCTATAGATTTTACGGGGATTTCCTATGACGTACAGATGTTAGGGTAATTCTCGCTCACTTTCGTTGTTTGCAGGTTACTGATGGAGATTCATACCACACATGTAGCTTACATTAAAATGAGATTAGTTCCTTCTCTGTTGAATTTACCCTTAGGCTTGTTAGTTAAATAAAACAGACGATCGCATGCTTTTTCATACTCTAGTCAGGGGCAGATCCAGGATTTCTGGTTAGGGGGGGGGCGGGATATAAAACGATTTGCTGGGTGTTAAGGGGGCCGCTAGGGCAAAGCCCTGCTAGGGGTTGCAGGGGGGCAAACCCCCCTTGGAAGCTCCACGATTTTAGTGATTTTGAAGGCTTTGACAACCACTTTTCGAGCATGTCACGCATCATGTACTTTCATCAAAATACGTACCTTCTTATAATGCCAAAAAAGTTGAAAAACCGGGCGACAGAGAGTCTTAAGTTAAAATATTTAGCGATTGTCTGTGATTAGTGGGAATTTTTTTGTGTACGAAAAAGAAAAAAAAATGAGTTTAAATAGGTGATTTAGATCTATTTAAGTGTGCAACATCAAATGAATTGCCTTTTTTTTTATTCAATTTGGCGATTTAAGGGGGGGGGGGGTTACGCCGCGTCCGCCCCCCCCCCCATTGGATCCGCCTATGCTAGTAACTCTATTTTGTCTCATGTTCTGTAGTTTTAGCTAACACTTGAGGTGTACTGAAAACATTTTTGTGAAAGGTCACATTGCACTAAATAACATTGCACTCAATTCCAGATATGTGGAGGAAAAAACACAATCAATAAATTATACGTTATTATATTTCAATGTATGTAGCCCTAAATATACATTGGCACAATTGTAGATATATACATACGAGCAGCAAGGCGAAACAGGGATTAACGATATTAACGATAAACATGTATACCCATTTTAAGAACATTACAAATTTCTAACTTCCGCGTTAAAAGGGTATCAACTTATCTCTATGATTCTTTTAACTGCGTGAAACCATTATTTAGATCTTTACAAGGCATAGTTAACAGTTCAGTACTTTGTGTTGTTTTTCGAAGGTTATTTAACACATCTCATTGCAAAGCATGTATTTAAAGTCGTTTGCTTTTCCTAACTGTTTTAAATTCGTTGCCAAGACATTTTATGTGTATTGGATTGTTTTTGTTAACGTATAATTTTAATTAAAACATATATTTTAAATTTTATATAATCAGTTCCTCTTTGTTTAAACCGACTTATGAAATGATAACTATTAGGCGATTTCAAATAGGACTGTCTTCTAATTATCTCTCTAAGATGCACAAGTCATGAAAGGAAATTTGCGGTACATTAAAATACATCAAGAAGCCTATGTCAGAAAGTAGCATCCTTTCTATGAAGATGTTCCACATTCATACGTCTAATTAAACTCACGGATTTAAACGCTTATAATTGATATATATATATGTTATTTTTGTCAAATGCATGCGCAGCAAAACGATTGTTTGCATGTGAAGTCTATACAAAATACTTATAATTAATTATATATTACTAGTTTAGGTATTGATATTGCAGCTTCAATGAAGTCATTGTGCATGGCAAAACTAAATTAAAAGGTGGAAACATATACAGTATATGCACAAATATGAGCCAACTTGTATTTTTCGCAGTAAAACGTTCAATTTTAACTGTACATCTTGCTAATATATTTTGTTAATACTTTAAAGGGGCACTGTTCTCTATGTAAATGGTTCTGCTAGGCCTCATTAGGAAGCTCGATTAAATATTTGTATGAACATTTGCTAAACAGATCTTTGCAGTGGCATTTACAGATGTTTTCATGTATGTTTTTGAATATAAACATTAATTAATAAAGTTATAATTTGGTGTATTTTATTATATTTCCCCATATAATTTGGAGTACCACATGTTTATAAGTTATATATATTTATATAATACAGATGTAGCTTAAACAAGCTCATGTACGGTGCTTATTCAACACATTCCCTGTGAGACTTTTGTTCGAAACAAACTTTTCACAACTCGAACATAAAACATATATATGTGACTAAAAGATCTGGTTTTGACATTAAAGAAAGTCTTACGGTTCTTTAGCACGACACCCTGTCTCAAAACGATTGCGTCATTTCAAATCCAATACATGGATAAGTTCGGTAAAGAGCTAAGCTTATAACAGATGAATACACGAAAGTACGACGGTATGATGTCTTACATGGGACGTTATGGTATATAACATGTGTCTTACAGACATAATAACGAAATCTTTTGTCTCTCCATGTGGTGTCAAACTTCGTGTATTAATCTGCCATATATCTCGTATTTGTATCGGTCATCGTTTCTTGTAAGTGATTTATGACTTAATGCTATATCAGAGCTGCTGTGTCTTGGTTGTCCACTGAAAATGGGCCACGCCCAGTTGCCAATACGCAATGTTATAGAAAAATCCTTTGACTACATTTTTAAATATTATTCAATATCGTTTGAAATAGTTACACTGAGCAATTGCTCATGTAAAAGCATTTCCATAAATGTCCCCAATATCTTCCTTGTTTTGTGTCTGTTTCAAGTCTTTCCTTGTGGTCAACAATAAACCAATTGCTAATATATAGCATTTGCGTTAATGGCCCCAACATTTTTACGTTTGTTGTTTCCAGTATTTCCTCGTGGATGACACTCTGGAGGTCTGAGAGGTGCACACGGCCAACGACAGTCGCGATCCGTTCCCCGTGTTGATCGGCAGACACAAGGTGCATGTGTGGAAATCACTTACTAGTATATCGGCCTTGCTCTGTGAAAACTTGGCTAAACCATTTACCACTCGTAAACCCACTAAGAGGCATTATAAAATCAAATTAAATTTAAGACCTTTCTTACTAGGATCAAGTTTTAAAGGCTTCATTTCCAGCCCTAAAATACTGATGAGCAGCAAACAGCATAAAACCTTAACAGACAGTAAGTTACCTTCAGGCTGTTCTGATTTTACATTTTCACTTTGCTTCTGAGAGGGAAAGGGTTAATGCATGTGGGTAAAGCGTCATCCGAGATTAGCCTGTGAAGTCCATTTTCAGGTTTTTGTTTCTCTTCAAAGGAAAGTCTCTTTTTAAACAAAAATCAGTATAGGTGGAAAGTATCGTCCCTGATTAGCCTGTGCGGAATGCCCTTTCCAATTCCAATNATATCTGTGATGATGATCATACATAATTATTCTGAAAAAAAAACACCCAATGTCAATGTTTTTTTATAATTAAATGTTCACAATTAGGATTGTATTTAACGCACAGGGCTCTTCTCCTTAAAAAATAATGTTTTTTTGTTTCACTTCACGAATGTGATTGAAGCGTAGTTCACTTATAACATGTCTCATCAAACTTGTGCCTTCTTTTGTCACGGGTGACTTAGCAATAGTGTATTAGGTTTATGACTTTGTATTTTTATTTTTGTGCAAGATCTCTGAGAACGTGTCAAAGACAGTATTTACGCAGCTTTCCTACTTTTGAGACGTGCACAAAATGTCAGGTTGTTGCGGTCCGTTGACCTGCGTTAAAGATATTTCATCATGTTATTGTTCCCATGCATGTAATACACCCATTCATTGACACATTGCTTACTGGGGAGCATCCGCCCATTTTCTAGTTTCTATTATGATTTTGAACCACGCAATCGTGTTAGAGATTGTTTAATGCTTGTATGGTTATGTCTGTTACCGGTTCGTCTTTTTCTGACACCATGCACAACATCAGTTAGATACGTAAACATGTTTCCTTATGATCATTCCTAATCAATTGAAGTTTCCCAATCACACTTTCATGTTGACATGGTTGCCAATAATGTTTTATCAAACATTATACAATTATTATACATTGACAAAAATACTACATTATGAAGTTTTTGACAGTGACACAGATGTTTGTAACGACAACATATTTTAAAAAAGGAGTTGTAAATTTAAACATTATTAACTCTAAACAAACGTATGGTTGGAAATGTTGTTATGGTCTCTTAAAAAACACTATTAATACAAAATCACCATCTGCAGACCGTAAAAGGAAGTTGAGTTAAGTTCTTTAATACAGAGCAATGACTGCGCACTTGAACCGCTTTTTGAGAACTGTGATTGTTCTTCATAACAAAGAAGATTTTAGACACTTGGTATATTGATAAAGAGAACTGTTCACTTGAAAGTTAAAGATGCCTTAAGCACATGCACAACTAAACAATACCATCAATTTGAGTATGTGCTTGAAGAACTGTTTTTCTATGCAAGCCATTGTACGCTTTACAGTGTGTTTAGATGATTCGATTTTACACTAAAAGTTATTAATGAAACAAAGGTTTAAACTCTTGATAGCAATCCCCATAAGATTATATGCAACGTAACTGTAGTTGACCTATACATGTATAGTCATATATTCATACAGTCATATGTTATCCATATATATCAATGCCATATGTATCCAAAGACTTTCATTAATATAACTGCATACACAATTGTTATCATCATAATTCAATGCGTCTACTACGTCGAAAGTTCTGTTCTTGATTCAGGGAAAGGAATTGGCCTCAATGTATTGTGGGAAATGTGAAGACAATTTCTAAGGTAATAACTTGAAATGTGTGAAAAAGTGCATGTTTGTAACGAAAATTAATTTGGAAAATGTGCATTTCCTTGGGGGAAGAAGGCTATATAAGGCCTCTTCTAAACAATAAACAAAAACACCCTGCCCTATATGAACAATACATTCCTCATTGCTTAATAGATTGTATTAAGATCGCCATGGCGTAGTTAATATGGTTTCCTAAGTCTTTCGATGTAATCGAGGTAAAATAAATAGGTTCAAACTGATTAAACTGCATGGGCGTGCAAATTCATTGTGAGCCGATTTTAAACAGTATTTCAGTTGATTTTATTATGTTCATAATTGAACTGCGCTTAACAGTACAGTACGTGCACATTAATTAAATATCAAAGTAGTTACACATTTAACCATTTTAAGCTCGAATTTTCACCCTATAGTTCAAGCTATACTGATCACCAAAATATGTCCGGTAAAAGCTTTGGTTAATGATAAATGTTAACGTGCATTATCTCCATACAACTGGTTCTATTTAAAGTATTCACGTATACGTTTGATATACAATTACACCAACACGTTATATAATCACCATGTTTAAACTTCACGCCTTTTTTTTTAGCTCCACTGAGCCTATTGTGAAAATCTTCTTCTCTAAAACCATTGCTGTAAGCTGTTTGATATTTGGAGTTTACCATCATATGGTGATCTTCTACCAAGTTTTTTAAATAAAACCATAAGCATGTTTTGAATTCCCAACATTAGCTTACCTGAGCACTTACAACTAATGTGGAGTTTTTAGGATAATATGTTGTACGTCGTCCGTCCGTAACTGCATATGTGCGTGCTTCCATTAACGTTGTTTTTCTAATGACTTCTCCTTCTCAACCGGTAGACATATTTTCATGAAACGTCTAAGAAATAATTTGTGAATGCCCTCTTTCAAAATTGTCAAACTCGTTCCGGTCCATTGCATATGTAGGTAACTAAAGCTAAAATAGTTCTAAATAATGCTGACCTAAAACACTTCTTAGAAACAAAAAGGGTCATATATTGCATATTTGGTGTGCATCATCATCTTGTGGTCCTCTACTGAGTGTTTCAAATCATGCCCCGCGTGCTTAACTTGTCCAGCGGTCACACTATTTATATGGACGGATATTGTATAAATCTTCTTTCTCTAAAACTGTTGCGGTAAGGACTTTGATATTTGGTGTTTAGCATCCTATGACGGTGTTCTACCAAGTTTGTTGACATCATACCGAGGGGTAACTTCCTTTCCAAATATTTATATAGTGAACAGTTCTAAATCTTCTCTGAAATCGCAGGACCCAGAGGTTTGTTGTTTTGCAATATGCATGAAACGTCTAAAAGTGTGTGTATAGCGTGCTACTTAGCGTCTTAATATGCTAAGTTTGATCAAACCATGCCCCTTGAGTCAAAACTGTTCAGGCCCAGTGGTCAAATTACTTATTCAGATTTTTAAAGTAAATATGATATAACTTCAAAAATCTTCTCTGAAACTGGATACTAATGAATTAAACGGATACAGTGGTGTCATTGATTAAGCAACATCATCATCAGGGATAATGTCATCATCAGGGAAAACTCATAATTAGGGGTAAAATCATCATGATGGGTAAAATATTTATCACAAGTAAAATCATCATCAGGGGGATATTCAATATCAGAGGAAAAATAATTAGAAGACGTCAAATCATCCTCAGGGTAAAACTATCATTAGGGGTAACATCATCAGGGGCAAATTGTTTCATATGGGAAAACATTTAACCAAGTATTGTTAACAACCATAACCTGTGACGCGTTAATTTGTCAATGATACAGAAGTTTTGATTTGTATCTTTAATCAGGCAAAATATCATCCAGATTGGTAACAAATAATAAAATAAAATTTAGTTTACATACATGTTACTTGATACAAATGCATGTGCATTTATTTTAATTATATAAGTCTTTTTGTCTATCGACGTTTTCATCGTTTGTTTTTGTACGGATCATATCTAACTGTATAGCTCTCTGTGCTATCATTCGATGAACGTGGACGAGATGCCTCCGTTAAATGAACTATTGAAAAGTGCCATATATCGAATGAGTTTGAAAAAAATACAACATGTACTTACGGGAGAACACTTGAACAGTTTATTCCAAAATTTCAACTCCTTCGTTTTGCCTGTAACAATATTATAGTTCGGTTATATATATATCAATTTTCATACTAAAACTTGTGTATGTCAAAATTGTATCCTATCAGAAAAAAACATGATTGCATAACGACTCAACCCCTTAACGATTCGCCTCTGATTGCATAATGACTCACCCCCTTAACGACTCGCCTCTGATTGCATAACGACTCACCCCCTTAACGATTCGCCTCTGATTGCATAACGACTCACCCCCTTTACGATTCGCCTCTGATTGCATAACGACTCA
>VMBQ01003071.1:17623-40898 GCA_007657795.1 Dreissena rostriformis
GAAACATATCTTATACGCACCTGCCGTCAATAAATAATTTGGCTGGGTAACGTATCTGGACCTTTCTTCTGCTCGATCTGGCATCCACTGCTTCTTTTGACTTGTACAGTGCCGATCTTGCTGTAGAGATTTCTTTTGGGTATTGTCTATCTATCCCGAAGCCGCTGTTCTTCAGAAGGTACACTTTTCGCATGATCACTTCAGTGTCATTATAGTCCCTAAACCTTGCAATTAAAGGACGCTTCTGATCACTTCCATCTCTGTATAATTGCGGGGACGTTCGTCCTAATCGATGTGCCCTCTCAATAACTATATCTTCTGTGTTTATGTCTAACTCATTTTCCAAAAAAACGAAGTATATATATATATATAGAGAGAGAGAGAGAGTATGTGGTTGATCTTCTACCGATAGTGAAAGACATTCAATTACATAATAATATCGAAAAAAAGTATCGCAGACGAAAGTACCGTCGTTTGAATGATTGTCTATTAAGAACCACCCTCGGCGCTTTACATTAGTATTGTTGTGTTGGTAGATGAAGCACTATTCTATAAGGTTTTGAACGGGTTTGTTGCCAGCAACTAGATCATAATAAAAATATTGACACTTGACTTGTAAGCACTGAAGCCCCATATGGTTAATATGCAAGGATGTAACATTATTTATGCAACTATCTTGCCATTTCTACAAAAATCTATATTTAATAAGCATACATTTAAATTAAAATTCAGAAAAGCAAATGTACAAGTCTGATAAAAAAAACATGCAAATATATTATGACAGGATAGGCATTACATTATTTTTATATAACCACGATGTGCATCAATCTATTTCTTGTTCAATAAGTCCTTGATAACAAAGCTTAGATAACTCAAATTTGCTATGATTCTTTCCAAGTTTGTTTTTATGTGAAAACATATCAGAAATTTACATCTTTATATACTGTCCATTACATTGGAACGATAATTGCCTCTAAGGCTATTGACATGCAGACGAGACACACTGGCAATTACGCTCTAACAACTAAAGGTGATAGTTATAGATCTTGGGCTTTTGTAGGCTAAACAAAACACGCATTATTTTGAATTAACGTTACATTCCGATTGCAACATTCAAAAAAATATCCATAGTATTGTTCAGTTCTAGCGTGATTTTTGTTCAATCATATATATCTTTGCTGATATTTATGGTAAACGTTAATGCAAACAATTATGTAGTGTTTAATCCCCAAACAACAACTGGAAATAGTATACACAACAGTTAAAATGCAGGTAACAGGAATTAAACCACAATATATTTAAATTTATTCAAATATATTTATAAACGGCATTTTAAAATTTATTTTTTTCATTTATTAAACACATTTTTAATGATGTAAATAAAACATAGGCAGTTTGGAATTCTTACGCGATTAAATCTAATACCAACACCATTAAATTTTAATCAATCAAAAAGTGTTCCGTATTGTTGAAAACTATCACACACATTCGTCAATATTTAATATGTGTGTTCATACCATGATCGAAAAGATACCATTGTTCTAGTCACCTAACTCATTGTCGGTAAATATTGTACACGTGAAGTTCCCTGCTGGTATCGTTAATGCTGTTGGACACCGCCAGCCTGGTGCCATCCTTAGACACACATATGCTGTACGGGTACTGCATGTACACTGGGTAGGAACCAAGTATATTACCGTCAATCGTCAGTTGCACGATGGAGTGCTTAGTCGAACTGCACACCAACACAGTGCCACCAGGCTCTACACAGGCACAGCGTGGTTCCTGTATCTTCATTTCAACAACTGCTCTAGACGAGCCCTTCATGGTGTCGTACATGAATACTTTATTAGCGCTCCTGTCAGTCAGTACTAACGTGTTCTTAGACGGGACATACGTGCACTTACTTTAATGACTTGTGTATTTCTTCTTAGGCAATACCGCGTGATCAAAGTCGGACTCCAAGCCGTCAACTGATATTATTCTGGCAGGGCGGGGATCATCTTGCGTACTCACGACCATGCTGGACGGAGACATGCAGCATATTGAGTCGAACGCGGATGATGTGTTGATCTCCATCGTGAGTCTGATGACATTGTCTCTACTTACTGAAAGAAGATATACTGCGTTAGCCCTACCAGACGTTACACACAGTGCATCATGAAGCACACATGTTAAGCCATATGGTTTTGACTTAAACTTGTACGGTGTTCCAAGAAGCTGTAGTTTGTAATTCAAGTTCAAGTTCAGTATGATGCATTTGCTGTTATAGTGATCCACGGCGACAAGTCTACCGTCCGGCAGGAAGTCCAGTCCAGTGAGTAAAGGTTTCTTCTTATCATCTCCAATCTTGTGTAAAACCACATAAGCGAGTAGCTTCAGAGTAATTGGCCTTGCTTGGGAGGATAAGCTGATGCAACTGGTTTCCACTGAAATAATAATAAAATAATGATAATGATAATAATAATAATAATAACAGTAATAGTAATACTAATACTAATAATACTAGTAATACTACTACTACTACTACTACTACTACTACTACTACTACTACTACTACTACTACTACTACTACTACTACTGCTACTACTACTAATAATAATAATAATAATAATGATAATCATACTATATTTGTATTGTCTTAATAATTACATTTAATTGCAATGTTATTTAAATGATCTAAAATAATTATAATGTTATCAAAAAGTCAATAAAATTATTTGCCATCGGGATTTGAATCGGCGTCATCATTATCATCATCCGCATCTTCTTCTTTTTCTTCTTCTTCTTCTTCTTCTTCACTTTTAAAATCATCTTCATCTTCAGAATCTTCATCATCGTCATCAGCATCAAGAAGAAGAAGAATGTGAAAACAATACAATTATTTGCCATCGGGATTCGAATCGGCGTCACTTGAGAGCAAAATTATTGCAACAGCGAGGGTATTTTGACGTTTTTTTTTGTGTATTAAGGATGTTCAATGACATAAATCTTTCACGCGCCTATTCAACATTTGTTTGTATGTATAAGTTACTAAAGCAAATGTGATCCAATTTTGAACTGTAACAGTGACGAAGTTCGAAAATTCAACCTTAAAGGTGGGCGTCGGCAAAGCAAACAAAATAGGTTCGGTCAGGTTAACACATTTGGATACGCCTTAGCATTGATGAATGTAAGTTGTATATTTTAGAACTCCTGGAATTCGAAAACAAATTGCATACCCCTCAATCTGAAGATTAATCTCTGGTTTATCATATACAGCAGACCATAAAGACCTGAATAACATTAAAAGAGGATTTCTCACTGCTCATTCATGTTAATGTTTCATAATAAACTTTTGCGGGAGTTCAAATGTTGCTGACGAAAACACGGGCGCGTCGATGCACGGGAAAAGGACACTGGGCTTAATAAGAGCCCAGATGCTCGACATGATCATTACTTTTTTTATGTGGGTTCAAATCGCTATGCTTCGTATTAACGATTTATATACAGTTATATTCCGCATCAATACGTAAGTATAAGTCCAAAAAATGAAACGTGATCAGATGACATTTGGCATAAGTACCTAATAACACATTGAGTTTGTAAGAACATTTATCTTTAGAATGAACGTGAAAGATAACGTATTAATATGTATGACAAAGACTTATAAAGTAAAGGGTTATTTGCGCGAGTACGCTATTTTGTGGGACGATCCATCGTTTTACTAACTCGAGCTTGACCGTCACGCTTATACCGTGTTTCCACGATCGTGCGACCAATCAGGAACGCGCCGAAATTTCACTCGTATATAATCGGGAACTGTGTATGGCATTTAGACTTTGATTATTCGGTTTGATGCGAGTCTATACGTCGCGATACGGTGTGTTTCATCCGAGTGCAATCTGGTCACATATTATCATTGATACATACTCATGTGTTTATCGCGATCAATCAGTGCTCCCCACCACCCCCGGAAAGACGTTAGTATAATCGATGGTGACTACAAATTTGAGCAACACCCGGACACAATGTATAATTGTTACATCATCCTGACTGAGTATTAAGTACATAATTTCTTAAAATAGCTCCACATCATTAAATGATTTTGTCATATTCTCACTGTCATTTACAGAGGGGGTAATCACGTGATAGTCAAGATCTTTTTGAAAAGGCACTGTAACTGTTGGTGCAGTTTTAATCTTTCTTTGGTCATATATGTTTGATTCCATTGTTTTACGTTTCTCCTTTATGCGTTCCGAATACATATATTGTTGACTGGGCAATGATTTGAACAAACTTAGCAGACGACCACTGTAGGACGTTACCTGTTCAAAAGCAAACTTCTGAGTCCTGTGATTTCCGAGAAGAAGATTAGTTAAAGCCCCATTATCAATCAAAATGAACAAATATTTAGTAAAATATTTCGTAAAATAAAGTTAACACATAAAAAAGTGTTCCTTACAGCAATAGCCAAAATTTCAACGCCAGAAGTGGTTTGATAACATAGATTTAACAAGATACAAAATGCTCGTTTTTATTTTTTTGTGGCACAATATACTCAATTTTAATTTCCCGCAAATATATCTATTAATACAACACACAAACACTTACATTGGGCATGAACATGTAATGCATATATTGTCCCACAAAAAAGAGCATGTTGTATCTTGTTATATCAATCTTCCCAAACCAAATTTAGCGTTGAAAGTTTGGCTATTGCTATAAGGAACACTGACTGTTTATTGGTTAAAGCCCCATTAATCAAAATCAACGAATGTTAAGTAAAATGTTTCGTAAAATTAAGTTTACCGATAAAAATCAATGTTCCTTATAGCAATAGCCAAATGTGGTCTGATAACATAGATTTAACGAGATACATAATGCTCTTTTTCATTTTTTTTGTGGCACAATATATTCAATTTTAATTTCCCGAACAATATCTAGTCATACGACACACGAACACTAACATGGGACATGAACATGTAATAAATATATTGTTCCACAAAAAAACACAAAAAGAGCATTGTATATCTTGTTAAATCTATGTTACCAGACCACATCTGGGTGGGGTCAGAAGGCATGATTTGAACAACTAGGCAGAGGACCACCATACGATGTTAAACACCAAATATCACATCCTCAAGCACAGAAATTTGAAAGAAGAAGATTTAAACGAAATATTCGTTGATTTTCAGTGGTGATGGGGCTTTAAAAGTTATTGTTATTTGATAAATACAGAGTTAAAATGAACATGGGTACATTATTAAATGTGAATATAATTATCCAAAGCACATGTATTAACATACCGTATATTGCAGATTAATTGTGAAACAGTTAAAAGCAACTGAAATTCTGATATAGTTTGGACTACAACGCGTTTTTAACCAATTGAATGGGGCACAGAAGAATGTATTGCTTACATCGAAGCATAATTAAAGCATTGGGATAAAATGATAGCAAAGATGTATTCAGTAAATTCGTATTGACAAAGGTCAGAACACTGTATTATAATAGCATATAACTAAAATCTAAATATCAGTCAATTACAGATACGTTACACATCATCTTGTGAGAAGTGATAGGAACTTTGTTACCATAATGAGTGTACACATTGAATTCACTAGAAATAAATTGTTTAAGCCGTAAAAGGGATTTTAGAAATAAAAAGAAAAATACGTCTTCAAGTACATAGTCTCAATGATGGTATTGTTAAGTTGTGTATGCGCTTAAGACATATATTAGATACACTTTAACACTTCTCATTTTGAATAGAACCATCGCCTAATATCTTCCTTGTTAAGTAGAACACAATTATTACCAAGTAGTGTTTGAAGTGTGCAGGCATGACTCTGTACTGAACCACTTAACAACGTCCTTCTGCGGCCTGCGCAGGGTGTGGTTAAGAAAAATGTATGTGGTATTTAAAATAGACAATAATAGAATATCCAACTAAATATGGTTGGTTTAAAACGAAATTATAACGTAATGCGGTCGTTACTTAAATCTGTGAGAATGTCACATCTTTGTACTGTAGTATTGCTATCACTGAAGGTAAACTACGAAACGCTCGGTGAAAATACTTAAATCAAAGATGGCTGTCATCTGATTTATAAAATTTCGGATTTGTTAACAACATTAATTATCTTTTTTTTGGTTATCCGCTTAACATGATCAGATTATATAAGGTAGATTTTATTAAACTAACATGGCAAAGTATTGAAACTTGATATAATACATTATTCGTAGTTATGCATAATTTTAAAAATACATATATAATATAAACCACAATAGTACTATAAAAGTAGGTTATTTAATTTATGTTATACCAATGTATATAATACCAGACTAAAGCTATCATGCAGTTAATACATTTTTTTGTTTTTTTGTTTGTTTTGGCAATCATACTTTGAGCGAATATATTTAACAAACGTTATATATATATATGAAGCCGGCCGAGTTGATGTTGGTATATTTTTCCATTTTTGTTATGTGTCGCAAAAAAGTGATTATGAGTCAAAATGTCATGGTATTTATGTCAGATGTGCGAAAAATTTGGTCGAAATCGGTCAAGAAATGCCCAAATTCAGTACAAAGAAAAAAGATAGGGCTTTTCAAGTTCTGTCCATGGACAGAAATTATCTAAATTTAAACACGCGCGGGTCACATGTAAAACCACGGGACCATTGCATCATTGTTTACAACGCCATTTGCAATGGAGAAACCGTGTTATTTAATAGTTCTTCTTTGTTTTGAAAAGCGCGGAAGTGGAAATCACGTGAAATTGGCGCTCACGTGACCCAAAGCATGCATACGTCACAGGCTAATAATAGTCTTGAGGATTCCGTTATGTACATGATTAGGTTTCGTATTTTTTATGCTTTTGGCATTTTTTGGCACAATTTTTGCGAAAACCAGTATGGAAGAGTTAAGCTTTAGAACGTATCTGACGAATACTGATCAATTTTGGTCAGTTGAAAAAACCAAATTGTTGTGAGAAATATCAACTCGGCCGTCTTTAAATATTGTTAAGCTATGAAATCAACCAGTATACATATCTGTGTATTTCAATTTAAGTTGAATACATTTTAAAATACCTGTCTTGATGCGCTCGCAATTCATTTGAGAAGAATGTTAAAATATTAAGATCGTCAGAATTGGAAAACTTAACTAAACTTGTTAGAAGATTTGTGTATTTGAATGTAAGTTGAATACAATTTTAAAATACCTGATTTGTTGTGCTGGCAACTCAGTTGAATAAAGTTGTTTCCTTTTTCAAGCATTGACATTAGGTCCTTTGGAAAACACAATGCCATTGTTGTTGCGACTTTCTTCTTTCGTTGATCAGTTATATCTGCTTGGAAAGTGTTAATTTTCTCCACAATATTCCTCCAGAATATATACTTTTGCTCTTTCGTGCCATGTTCCGAGAGAGTGGAACAAATCGACAACACTTCTTTAACTTCTGTCTTAACCTTGGAAGATGTTGCATGTCTTTCATCAAGTAGCTTTATCTCTTCAGACTTAATTGCATTTGCTTCATGCATTATTTTCTTTTCGGCCATGTCAAACAGTTTCATGGAGCGATCTCTCATTTCCCGTAACTCTTCAGAAATGTTTGCAATATACTTATTCAAACCCGCCTCTGACTGTTTACAGTCCAGTATGACAGAATCTACATCAGCTTCTGATTGCAGTAAGCTCTTTTGTAAGAAACTCGGGTCTGGTACTGTTCGTTCAGGCACACTTGCTATTTCATCTACTCGATCACATTTACCATTTAAGACAGCACAAGTAGTGCAACAGAGCTTGGAATGGTCCTGACAATAAAACCGGATCTTCTTGCCATGTGGCCGACAGGTGTCCATGCCTTTCATGTCAACTACCACCGGGACTGAATCCATATCCTGAAGACGGACTATGTCATGCTTTCCTGCTGTATGAATGGTGTGTGGTTGTCTGCACTTGTCACACAAGAGAACGTTACATACCTTGCAGATCAGAGTGGCCTCTTTTGTCTGGCTGTTTCTCATACACGGCTCGCGTGACCCATCGATAATATTGTCTGAAACTGCGTCACTTGAATTGACGATGTTGGAAACACTGCTACTAAAACTTGCCATTCTGTAGTAATTAATTGTAATCAAAAATAATGTCCACTTTCGATTTTGAAATAAATTACTTTAAAAAAGTTATATGATAAATAAATTCAACGTTATTTTCTTGTTTTGAATCAATATCCGCCTGCACACAGTTTACGTTATTTCCGTAATTTCCCGAAATGTTAGCAGACACAAGTTGTAATCAAAATTCTTATGTTTTCCCAAAATATCCTACCACTTTCTTGTTGTATAAGAAAAACATAATTGATTTAAAAGTAATATTACATAGATTTCAGTCAGGAACCTTGCCTATAACCGCGAAATATTCCGAACTTTTTGGTACACGAATTTTGTTTCCTCAATAGCTTAAAGGCAGCATGGGATTGAATGTTCTGGAAGATAAAGTGTCTAGACGTTCTTGATTGGATGATTTCAGACTGTTTAATCCAATCAGTAAAGAGCTTTTAAACGTTATTTAAACAAATGTAAAGCGAAATAATAAAGTGAGACTTCGTTTAGAGCCCATATGTGACGCAACGAGTTGACTCCCTTGCTGGTTCGTGCTAGTCACTTGGATGGTGCAATATGTTTTTGTTATTATAACATAATCTAAACATACGTACTGGGAGTGAAGTAGTATTTGAAGGCAAATATTTGCTGACATATTTTGAAAGAATATATACTATAAAAGGAAAAGTGTGTGTGTAATATTAGTGTTGTCAATGCGTGGAAATCAATGATTATATTTTATAACCATGTGATATTGTTTTGCTATTTAACAAAGAAAACTAGCTATCTTGTTTCCCCAAAACTCTTCTGAGGTTGATGTGCTTTTTATGTGCAGAGCAATCGGACAAACAATGTTGTTGATTTCTGGCAAGTAATTTAAAAAAGTCTTTTTATGCTGGACAAAGTCATTTTTGAGAATGCGATTGAAGAAATACATTTGAACTTTGGCATCAAACTCTGATCCTGGACATATGGGCCTTGATCTTACAAGCTTCACTACGTCTCAGAAAACTTTAACGTAAACAAAGTTTTTTTTTAAAGATCCAATCTGGACAAATCAATCTTCCAGATAAACGCTGATCCGACAGTCTACACGACTTCTCTGAAAAGAGCGTTTTCATAATAAGGCAGCAATTGCGTACTCATGATACGACCCATTTTTCAAACGGGGTATATTCATATTTTTTAAATCATATACAAATATATGTATATTTAAACTATCAATTTAAATATATTTAACATTATAGGGTATGTCTCAAAAGGAAAGCTAGGTCGAGAAACAAGAATCTTGGCTATTGTTTATAGATGTCCTTATACTAAATTATCCTAGTTCATATCAGCAAGTTAATAATTGTATTAGTTTAAACATATACATTTTTGCATCGAAAGCATAAGGTTATGGAAACGCTCTGTTTCAAGTATTTCTTTCACTTGACGTATACTGTCACTGAGATCTAGTTAGCCGCGATGTCGGTGACTTGTGAAGTTGTGAGCCCCTTGAAGACCCATACGTTGCTGACATTCAACTGTTGTACTTAATAGTAATTGTTATTTGATTAATACAAAGGTAAAATACTTTAAACATATTTTATTTCCAAATAATGACATTGTACAAATAAATACATTGGTCCATACATACATAACGGAAAAAAGTGTTAGACCTGAAGTTCTTCAACATTATCGGGGGTCTTTCCCTTGCGATAGTTTTAACATGTTGTTATGGTGACAGACTTAAATAAAATATTAATAATGTCATTTACACAGTATGCAATTGAGAACATAAGTCGCAATAATTATATTTATTATATGGTGATATATACAGTAGTACTAATAATAACAGTAGTTACCAAGAATAGTAATACTAGTAGTAATAATATAAAAAATGATTATATAGAAAATATACAGGTATCTTATATAATAAAGGATATTAATAACGATAGTAATAATGATAGTAGTAAGTCCTGTCCAGCAAAATCAAAAAAAGGTAGTTAAGTAATGAATCGCTTTGTCGTAATAATATTTTTTTTAACTTCGTTAAAAAATGATGGCGTTGTTTTCATTATTTAATGAAGGCTTACCATAAAGGAGCATCTCACAATTAAGGGGATAAAACGATCGTAGCGCAGTAACTAGAGCTATTCGCTGCAAACGGTATGTATGACAATGAAAGAGGTAATGCTCAACATTTTCAGCATCATTTTCGCACGCACATAGGGGAGTGTTTTTTAAATGATTAATGAATAAGTTCGAGTAAAGGTTGCTGCAATTATTTCTTAAACGGGCATGTAGAATTGATGAGTGTCTATCCCCAGTGTAAAAGTATTGGGGATTATCTTCGCATAAATTAAATAATTGTTTCAGTGAAGTTTTAAAATTCGAAATAGTGTCAATGTTTCGTATATCAATAGGTAACGAATTCCATAGGTTAGTGGCAGATGGTAAAAACGAGCGTGAATAAAGTCAAGTTCTTCTTGATAAAATAGTACTAGAATAAGTGGTAAAGTAAGCGAAGTGAAAATATTTGCGAATTTCGCGAACGCAATTGATTCCGGGTAAAGATAATTACTGTATACCATCGTGTAAGAAATTTAATCTTGACACTGGTTTTAGATAAAAACTACTTTGTTATCGATTATACATAATTAAGATTATAAAAAATTGGAGAAATATATATTAACAAGTTTTAGAAAACAAAATGTTTGTTTTTATGTTTGATTAACTATTAACTTACTGCTTTGTTACAAAAATAATCAAAGACACACAACATCACAAATATAATGAGCGTACAAAGCATACAAAGACAACCAAATACGTACACAGCGCACAATGCTACATAATGTTTAAATGCCACATTTATCAAAGGCTGATTAAATCATCTCGATATTAGATAAAATTGTTTTGTGTGCCTTCATAGGCCACACTGCGTCAATTTCCTTTATCGATGATGTGCGCAGGTCGATGCCAACAACATTTAAATTGTTTTTATTTTATTGACACAAAAGCTATAGCGGTATAATTTGTGTGTACTGGGAGATTTAGTGAAATTCGAGTATAAAACTACATGTTTTAAAAATAGGGATATTTTATTATCGCACACTTAAACCATTAAGTGCTATAACGTGATGAAGATGAACTTACCTTTCAACTGGAAGATTTTGCCTAATCGATTCTACGTAGGGTATGTCATTTACACAGTATACAATTTAGAACATAAGTCGCAATAATTATATTTATAATATGGTGACAACAGTAGTACTAATAATAACAATAGTTACCAAAAATTGTAATAATAATGGTAATAATAAAACAAATTAATAATGATTATATAGAAAATATACAGATATCTTATATAATAAAGGATATTAATAATGATGGTAATAATGATAGTAATAAGTCCTGTCCAGCAAAATGAAAAAAAAAGTTAGCTAAGTAATGAATCGCTTTGTCGTAATCAAATATTTTTTAACTTCGTTAAAAATGATGGTGTTGTTTTCATTATTTAATGAAGACTTACCATAAAGGAGCATCTCACAATTAAGGGGATGGAACGATCGTAGCACAGTAAATAGAGCTATTCGCTGCAAACGGTATGTATGACGATGAAAGAGGTAATGCTCAACATTTTCAGCATCATTTTCGCACGCACATAGGGGAGTGTTGTCACGTTCATCTTATTCAGATTATTCTAGTTGTGCGGTTGGACTGAGGCAAAGGAAGGTAAAGACGAGTTATCTATATGTAGATATAAATTATGCTACATATCATATTACTAGTATATGTGTCATAACATGGCATATTATATATTACACATTAGTATGTTCTTCACGATTGAAATGTATGCTATGTTAGTATTTAATTATTCAGTATTCTTTACATACATATAAATAACATTTGATATCTAATTGCGTTTTGTAACTGAACAATTCTAATCACGATATTTTTCAACAGAAGTCAGACTGTGTTATTATTATAAAACGAGCAGATGTCGGTGCCTAATCTGGATTTCAGGTACAATTTCCAGAGATGCTGATCGCGTGGGAACATTGATGTCTGCGAAATGGGATGTACTACATTTAAGAAAAGTTAAAAACATGTGCTGAAATGCTGGCTTGTGAAAACTCCCAATAAGTTTATTGTTTGTATGTCAATTTAAAACTTATTAAACTATATTATAGGACTTTTTATAAGTATACCCTGGTAGGGAACAAACGAGATTACCAATAATTACAAGATAAACACCACATTGGTGAACATAATCCAATATGCAAATAATTGTTAAATGTAAGAAAAAACAATATCTGTTTATACACGCTCTGGCTAACATAAAGGAACACGCATGCTATCTATTGATTTGGTGATTTGAGAGTACACATGTTGTGTTGGCTAAATATATGTTCATGGGAAACGATAGTGTCACGCTCAACATTCGGCACGTATCGGTAAACAAAACGCAAGACAGCATCTCTACAATTTTCAATTTGGAAACTACAGCAGTAAAATTGCGTTCTTTCAAGTCTACTAGTGATACATTTCTCAAAACTTGTGATATGTGCTGTTGATAAAGGTCAAGAAATGTCAAAACATGGGCTAGAAAGCTACGCCAATAAAAGAGCATTATCATATTAATAGTTTTATGTAAACTTGTCAGACGTGTACATTTTTGTTAATTGTTTATTTTAATCACAATCTTATTGTGTGGAAAAAAAAAATAGTTCTTCATAAAAAATCACATGAACTTATTATAACCATGATATTTAAGGCACATCGTATCATGATATAGTTTAACCGTGTGGTACCATTTTTTGAGAAATAGCATCATTTTTTAAAGGCTACTAATTAATGATCATGTCCTTCATGGTGTACATTGGTTATATGACCATGAACAATTATGGTAGTCTATGGTAGTTTATGGTAAAATGACCATCATTTTCGTCTGGGGACTGTTGGCTGTTGGCATCATGTAAAAATGTGGCATTCTTGAAAGCAAACACTTTAAAGGCATCACACCGTTATAGTTTAAAGTTATTGTTATTGTTTTTAATCCAACGTAAAAAAAATGGTGCATTTAAAAATGTTGAAAATTAATTAATGCATATTACATAATGGCACTGTAAATTGCAGTTGATTTTAGAACATGTCATGCAACTGAAACGGAATGATAGTTTTTAACAAAATTAATTTGTAAGCCTATTAAGTAAGGTCAACGGGAATGTATTGTTTATAACGATATAGTAGAAGCACTACCATATCATGATAAAAAATGTGTACGCAGTAATATGCAAACACGTCTTTTAATAAACGGGGAAAAACATAGCTCATACATATTGTAGGATAAATTATCCAAGGTAAATAATATATAAATGTCAGTCATATGTAAACAAGGAGAATCTTTTTCGGGAGTGTTTTAAACTGCGTAACAATACGTGTACACATTTTATCTTCTAGAAAGTAGAAATTAGTATGCTCCGTTTGTGTTAAAAAACTCCTTTAATGTCGAAAACCTGTACAAAAATATCATGATCACACACATGGTAATATGTGTGTAAAGGTTCAGCCCTCTAGCAGATATACTTGTTATTTGTCGCGCGACAAAAGTTACATAATACTTTTTTGTTTTAAGGGGCCACAACTCCAGTTGTGTAGAAATAATAAGAACCAAAATATGCAGAAGCGCAACCTTCACATTCCTGATAACATGTTTGTACAGTTTCAGCCATCTAGCGGTTATACCTTTTAGTTACGGGCGAAACAATCTAAAATTGTTTGTTTTGTATACAAAGGGAGCCAAATCCGGCTGTATTAAACATATGAAAACGTAGATATAGAGATGCGTAAAATCACTTGACGGCTAATATGTTTTGAAAGTGTCAGCACTTTGTCAGCAATTCTTTTTGAGTTTCGCGCGACACAAAAAAAGGACAAAAGGAAGGACGAAATCACGGACGTACAATGGTGAATTTATATGAAACCCCTTCATAAAGTGGGCGCATAAGACACCGCTTAAATCGGAAAAGAGTTTTCAAAAAATACCAAGTAACATTCTTCTTTAAGTGCCCAGTCACACGGACGGTATTGTTTAGTTGTACACGTGCTCCAGACATCACTTAGTTTTACAGGAACACTTCTCTTAATGAATAGTTCGGTCGAAAAAACCCAGTCCTCAAGTAGTGGCCGACCTGACCATTACTTTGCATTGAAACCATTGAATGCGATCTGCAAAACTTCCTCTTCCAGTCTGGATAGGGTAAATGTTAAATTATTAAAAGTGGTATTTCAGACATGGGTAACACTTTATGCCCTTCCGTCATTATGTTGGACCACTAAATTGAATGAATCAAATATTACACATCTATGCATTGTTGTTTCAGAGCAGAAACTTGGTTAACGAAATATGGCTATACTAACCTATATAAACTATTTGACCGCGTTATAGATGTATATTTTATTGCTACAGAAGCTTGTTTTGTGTTGTATAATATCCAGAAATTTCCATCCCAGTTCTTCTTATTGTGATATCGATATGTGTTATATGTCACACTGTGTGGGAATGAGAAACTTGCTATAAATAATGATGATTACATTAAATCAGCATTACTTAATGAATAGAACATGTCCAGCTCTAACAAAAAATCATAAATATAATAACACCATTAGTTTAAACTTATTGATCAAAGCTTAATAAAAGGAAAAGCCAAGGGCTTGTTGGTGAAACTCTCAAGGTCACAGATTTTTTATTGAGATTGGCCAGTAGTGCAGTGGTCATTTACAGGCTTAAGTATGTAAACAGGGTAGTGGTAAACCAGTTTGCTCATATAAGGTATGCGTAGGTGAAGAAAATATGACTGAATTACTGCTGAAAACGGCAGAATATCTAAACAAATAAACGGTCCCAGATGGGGTATAACAAATGGGACTTTATGAGCATTATGTGTATACAATAACCACTACGACACTGAAACCTAGGTCCATGCTTGCCAATGATACATTTCTTATTGTATAAGGATACATGAACAGGTATTAAAATGTACACGAATGGCAAGAATTTACATGTTCATGCTGAGCATGCATTGTTTTTAGCGTGGATCATAAACTTATTTACAAAAAAGTCGAATGCTCCATACCTTTTACTGGTTTATGATTTCTGCAGAAAACATGACACAGTTTCAGATTACAAACATGTTATGTTGAACAAACACGCGTTCACTAACGACGCATTTCAGTGACATGAAACCAGTTTGGTTTAAGACAAAAAATACAGAAGAGATAATGAAAGTTGAAAAGTCCACAATTTTTTTTAATTTAAAAATTTCCAACAAAATTCTTCTGATAGCAAATACAAGTTTAACTATTTAATAGTACGAAATGCTGTTGACTTTAATGCTGTTGTGTGTTTGTAAAAGTCGCAAAATAGTTTACGGTTGTACTCGGGATTATGGAAATGCTGGGCTAGCTTATCGCATTTTGACGTCCGGTTTATGGGGTTTATCTCGGCTTGTTCCGATATACGAGTTTACGTGTCGGTTTCGGCTTTGTCCTCAGAGTAATGGTATGTGCTATTATCGATATGTCAATATTGGAGCCTAATGAAGTTTTTCTGCTTGTTCGTAATAATATGTACCTTGACTTCTAAGAAACGGAATTAATTTAAAATATTAATGGAATGTTTCAGAGCGAAACAAAATCTGGACGAACGGAACCATCCACCAACCTAAGTAGTATGCGACGATTTTATGACCTACTTCAGGGGCGCAATTAAACACTCAAATATAAGCATTGTTTACTGAATCCAGCACACTTGGCTTTGTGTTTTACACAGTAATTGCGTTCTCGCTTACATTTATGCACTCTCACATAGTTTACCACCTTCCCAGAGAATTCTTAGTCAAAACCATTTTCTTATTTCTAAGAAAGATATGTGCAAAACTAAGTAGTTACGGGGATATGATACTTCGTCAACAATCTCCGGCATAATACAAGAACGAAATGTACAATATTGAACTACGTCAATTTCCAAGATCGCCTCTAGAACACTCCGTACAGTATCCGGTAAAGTACTAACAAACAATAAGGCGATGTATACGTTAGTCAAGTGATTTTCATTGTTATCGCACGTGTCAATAATTAACGATAACACTACGCACTGAGTTCTTAGACCGATAGACCAGATTTTGTCGAATACATTCTTTCTAAATAGGTCTGAATCATGCGATCAATTCCGATTTCTTGGTTACAAGTGTTCTATATATAGCAATTAAACATATGTCGTATGCTCCAACCTTTCATTTTATTAAACATAATCAATTACTTAAAGGTATACAAGAAATGGAACTATTCGATGTATTTTTTATAAAAAAATTATTAGTCCTTATCCGTATGATAAAAGGTGTTGACACAATTCACTATGCTCTGCTAACAGCACTTTCATATGTCCTGTCGAATTATCGTTAATGGAGTCTGGTCCTCGTCACAAGCGCACAGTGTTTGGTTCCAGACCAAAGATTGCAGTGGTGAATCTAGCCAACGTAAATCTATGGTTACCACCAGCGGGGTTTCAAAATAGCATCGGTAATTAGCCGATACAGATTTCCTGCATCATTTTTGTTTGAATAAATTTGATTTTCGGAGCATAATGACTCACGTATCATTAAATTGCAAGTTTTCGCAAGCAGTGCATTAAAATGCTCTAAAGCTATAACAATACGATCGATTGTTGATTATATTCTCTAATCGCATGGGAACATCCTCATACCTTGTTTTTAAATATAACAATAGCTTTCCAAAATGTCGGCTATGAAAGGTCACAGGTTGTAGATTTAACACATATTCAAATGTTGATATCTCTTGGCATTTATAATGTGTTTACATTTTTTACATTACATGGGTGTTTGTTTTTCATGTATTCTGTGAACCGCTGTCGATTTTACCACACCGCTGTACCTTTATGATTGAGTGATACCATACCGCTTTAAGTCGTTTTAAGACAGTGCACTAGACATCTGAGTAAGCTTCATGAATACAAAGTCAAGTTTTGATGATATGCGCATGCGCACACACGAATCACGCGCTCAGTGAATAATAACATGAGTCCTATCGATTGGTGTCATGTGGTTTTCATTGTTGTATTAAGTGGTTAACTTCTATATGATTGAACCGAATATTGTTTCACTTATGAAAAGAGATTATTTTCCGTATTCAGCCGGAAGTCATCTTCCATGAAATCTATTTTGATGGTGTTCCGTTTACTACGGCTATATGTTTTCTTCAACATAAGCCATTGTTCTTAAGTAGAAACATTATTGTTCTAAATTGAATATACTATGTTTCTAAGATCCCACTTGTCGTCTATCAATTATTTACATACAACCACCTAATAAAGTCCTTTGACAACTGAAAGCCATGCTGCGAATATTTTCATAAAAAAATGAGTCAGTTCTAAGATTGTGTATGGGGATTTGTAAAATCATTTCGAAGGAAAATCCGGGAGTTCAATGCTTTTGTTCAACTGTACACGATATAATATTAATATACCGTCATGATTGAACATACGCGTAGACGGTTGTCGCAAAAGCTTAACACCGGTCCCGGGATGGATATATTTCCATTAAACAAAAACCACAAACATAAAAGCGTACCAGTTAACAAATTACCAACACGATGCACCTCAATTTTTGTATCAAATAATTGAACAATTCAGTACGTGATAGCCAAGTTCGGTAGATAATTATTTTAACAGATTTATTAGAATATAACAGACTGGGCTTCTTTTCAATTATGAATATTAGTTCTTCTTACACCCTTTTGTTGCCCAAAAAAGAAAGTCACAATTTAATTCCGCCTGTGTGTTGTTCATACATAAACATGCAGTGGTCGATTTCCATTTACAAAATATCGTTTATTTACCACAAGTAAAACACTTTTTTATGATTTATTTGCAGAAACGATCACGCCTAAAACTTTATTTACTTGTGTCGCAATATGAACTGTTAAATGGCGCCTCTTGATGCTATGCATCAATGGCTTTCTGGTATTAGTATGACTTGGGCAATGGACGAGCAGTCACTGGTTTTTATTTAATCCAGGACAATTCTGGAATATGTAGAAACGGCAGCTGTCTAAACATTGCATGTTGATGGGCAATTACGTTACCATGCCTTTGACTATGGCAAATAGATCTACAGCAGCATAGTTTGTAAACATTACTGGAGTTCTGGTTCATTGTTGCTCATATTTGACGGTAAATGTATTTGTTATGGTTGGAGAATTTATCACATTTAGTAAAAATGATAAATGAGATGTCAATCCTTAAACTGTCAAAATCTACTAGGTGTATTTTATTTAGAAGCGTAGGGCAATTACTCAAGTATTTCTGGTCAATTCTTGCTTAAATATAATTGAAATCGTATGGTTGCAATAAACTGGCGAGGCTTAGTGATTTTTGGAAGAGAAAATTAAGAATCTATCCTAAATAATGTTAAAGATTGATTGTTTTTTTTTACAAAGACCAATAACTATGGTGTTCTGGTGCGACCTCGTTTAAATTAATAATCTTTTTTTTTTGTCAAAGAAAAACTCTTCAAGACTTGTCAAGATAGGATGAGAAATACAGTCTATAGCCTGAATAATTTCAAATTTTGCATTCTTCAATAATGTGTGTTTTGTGTATTTTGTCACTAACAAAGGACAGTAACTCCTGTATGTTTCTCATATTTGACTTTAATTCTGCTTGTCATTTATACAAAGTGCAACAGTGTTAAAGAATTTTTAAAAATGGAGTTTGTATCCTGAACAATGTCCATTTTTAATGAAAAAGTTCCCGAAACACCAGACAGCCAAGGTTTTGAAAAAACACAATATTTTAAAGTTCAGCTCAGATATCATAACCGCATAATTGCTGACGTTCTGAGCAAGTTTCACGATGAGAAGGTGAACAATGTAACATCTTAAGCGTTCAAATGGTTTGACTATAGTCACTTAAGTAGAACTGCACACCCTTATTGCGGTTTTTCAGTGGACAGGAACCATATCCCACTTATCGGAGAAATAATTAGACATATTTTTTAGATAAAGTTTTACGAATATTGGGCAATAAATGTGGCCTCAAGAGTATACACAAGCTTAGCACATATTTCCCCTAATAACCTTTGTTTTTTACCCTACGTTATCCCGTTTTACATTCGACCGTGATATAAATGATACAAATGAATGTTCGCACACAGTTCATGACGATAAGATAATGAATGTGGCCTTTTATTTTTCACAAGCCTTTACCAACATTTGACCTAATGACGTATTTTTTTCATCACACATGACCCAGTTTCAAGCTCGGTCTGGATATAAATGGTACAAATGTTCGGACCAAGTTTCATGAAGATTGGATAATGAATGTGGCATGTATAGTGTTCACAAGCCTTAACCAACATTAGACCTAGTGACGTATTTTTATCACACGTGACCCAGTTTCAAACTCGGTCGGGATATCACTTGGGCAAATGGTCTGACACAGTTTAAAAACAAAATGGGGGATAAATGTGGCCTCTTAAGTGTTCACAAGCTTTGTTTGTTTAAATATAACATAGTTAACTTGTTTTTAACGCAACGTTACCCATTTTCGAAGTCAATTGATATATATTAGAGGCAAACGTTTCATGAAGTTGGTTTACGACAGCAGTAATTGGTGTTCAAATTGAATTTGCAAATAAGTCACTGCTCATCTTACTCACCGTAAATAAAGCGGACTCGCTTGTTCTTACTCGATTTATTGGTTGCAAAAATAATAGCGTTGTTCTGTATGTTCTATGTAATGCAAAAGGGTTACAATGACCTCCATGTAATATTTCACCTGTTCCTTTGTGTTCCATGTCAAAACCAGGCCGCATTATTGCAAAAATTCAATTATTATTGATTACCACAATTACTAGTTTATCTTCATCACATTGTTTTCATTTGTGAAAACTGTCTTAAGAAATCATTGCCCGAATACGATAAGAGATCATATCTAATTTGATGACAGGCAATAACTTGTTTTTGATCTAATAACCATTATGAATATTTTTTTCTTTAAACATGTGTAATAAAGCTCTTAGAGAGTTTTCATTGTCTGCGTTTTGTTTGACTGACCGATCGCGTAACGCTATTTTGGTTACAGGACTTTGTAACGTTAAGTGACGTCACGCGATATTAACAACTTCCTCTAGTTGTATCATAACGTTTGCGTATATATTAAATTGTTTGCTAACTTAATAGTAAGTTATCAAACACTCGGTGTCATCTCATACCATGCTTTATTAAACATGCCCAAGGAATTTAGTGGGTGAGCTCGCCAAAGGCTCAACATATATACAATTATAGCAAGAAATCTAGGTCAAAACCTATTGTTAACACCGCTGCCGAAAACAATTGTACGCAGACGTATTTAAACGGTAGTTGTTTTACCAATTAATCATGAAGGATTCGACTTAACAATAATTTCAACCACGAAAATATTCAAATAAATTAAATCCACGCGTATACGTATTTTAACTTTGCATGAACAATTATCTACATATAATGTATATTTGAATATTGCCATTGAAAACTAGGAAGAACATCGGCAAAAAAAAATGGAAACCTTACATACGTATATCCTTTACTGCATTGTTTTCATGTGATTTTCGTTGTTATGCTTAGTGGTAAACTCGTGCAAAGAATTTGTATTACTTCGATAATGAGAAACGCTTATTGATTTCCGTCGTAAGACGCAAAACATCTTAAATGGATCTTTTCACAGATTTTGGCATGTATTGAAGTTTGTCATTAAATGTTTGAAATTGATATTTAAATATTGGAACTTAAAAGCTCCAGTCAAGAAAAACAATAATACAATTAAAGAAAGAAAAAAAAGTGACCTCAACTGGGCTCGAACCACTGACCCATGGAGTAAAGGTCTAACGTTTAGAACACTCGGCCATCCGTGCTCATACAGTGAGTGGTGTATTTTATACAGTATATAAGCAATCATCGTAGTGTCGCAAAATATAGCGACAACAGCATAAAGCTCCAGATTATTCAATCATTTCGCGTTCAAACGCTTTATAATTTGCAGGTTTTTAAATGGTCAAAAGATGCATATAATGGATATTTTAGAGAATGGTAAATGTTCAGTATTACTGTTTCCTTATACATATCATAACTACAACGAAAATTAGCGAATCTGCAACGATTTATTTCTATTTCGTCAATTTACCAAAACGTGAAAAGGTCCCTTTAAATAAACATTCATGCCATTTTGTTAATTATAATAAGACGACTCCAGTCAAGACGCCTTTTTGAAGCGTGGTAAAAGTTTCACACATAAGTGGATGCTGGTTTGCCCGTTTATAACTACTTAAAGATCTCCCCAACGCTTGATTCCGAATGCATAACAGCAATTGATACATATTATTTTTTGAAAGTTGTGTATTGTATACGAATTTAGTAGTAGATAAGTAGTAGATAAGTAAACTTTAAAGGTTTTATTCCATAATTAATAACACATGGTTAAGTGTTCAATGACATTGTTACAGAGTTATCATGACATGTGACATTATACATGGCATACCCATAGACACGAATATTCCAATGATTAGTGAAGGAAAACCTGCAGCGGGACATACCATTTCACTTCAATCAGAATGGGTTGCGATACAGAGATTGTGCAGCCTTAACATATTTTGATTAAGGTACCAAAAACAAATTAAATTAATGTCTTGATCATTTCAATATAGACATGGCAGTGAAAATCAACATGATAGACGACAAATGCACATTGTTAAGGTAATACTATATAATAATCAAACTGTTAAATCTTGTATCTTCCAAAATAAAGAAATATAGTTTATTGTGCTATGTAGTGTAAACTAAGATATACAACTGAAAATCAAGCCGAAGTCCATAATACTTTAAATAAAGTTTACACTTTATTACATTTTAATTAAAACAAATGCTTTTATATAAAATATTACAAGTTTTATAAGGCTTTTTATAACGAAATAAAAGCTAACATTCAACATGATTAAATACATATGTATGGCTACTGGAGCTTTTAAGATAACGATTTGATTTCAAGAATGATCTTTTCTTAAGATCCTCATAAGTCATCACCTAAAGACCGACATTGTTGTGACAGCTGCAGTGGCATCTGACAAAGATAACTCATGATTCATACTCTTACATATATACAAGATTAAACAATTCACGTTCCTTAGATTTTATAGTCAATTTAAGTATTAACATGCAGAAAAATGGAAATTATTTTTTGTGTTATTGTGTATTGTAATAATTCTCGTATTTTGTTTTAAACACACTGAGAGCAGAAAGCTCAATAAAAACGTATGCTGTTCCAGCAATCATATTTGGACATATCGTACATTAAAGTGGATTTTTGCAGTTTGCATGTCTACATTTCAATTTACAAAAAGTGTTAATATAGTTGATAGCCTTAATTGTATGCAAATATTTTGTACAAAGTTTTTATTTAAAATTGGTTTATTATTTTATAAATTGTAGTTAAATTGAATGCACAGTATTTTAACACTTAATGTTACGTGTTAGTTTTCATTTACATTAACAATATGATTACAATGTGTTTGTGCTGATTGACATTATTTTGTTTGTTATTCTATAATAAATTTAATTTTTTCTCTATATAAATGTCGTACCCTAAAACGGTACCATTCCAAATCCGATTTACTTACCACTTGTCCCAATTTGAAGGTAATTTGAAGGTAAACAATTCCAAAATCCTTGCAACAATAACGATAAAACATTTCTAAACATATATATTGATAGTATGCTTTATTTTTACTTTGGTTACAATAAAGCATCAAAACATAATTTGAACATCAGTTATAATGTATCGCTACGGGAAGTGACTGTTCATTGGCCATTCGTTTACCTTACAATTCAGTATATGCTTTACACATTCAGTAAATGCTTTACACATTCAGTAAATGCTTTACACATTCAGTAAATGCTTTACACATTCAGTAAATGCTTTACACATTCAGTAAATGCTTTACACATTCAGTAAATGCTTTACACATTCAGTAAATGCTTTACACATTCAGTAAATGCTTTACACATTCAGTAAATGCTTTACACATTCAGTAAATGCTTTACACATTCAGTAAATGCTTTACACATTCAGTAAATGCTTTACACATTCAGTA
>VMBQ01003071.1:41449-134837 GCA_007657795.1 Dreissena rostriformis
TTAAAGCGGGACTGTACGATTTTTACATGTGTTAAATTTTAATATATTGATTAAATTATGTTACGATGACTCAAAATAGGCAATACAAATTATACTTTGAAGACGAATTTCATAAAATGCAGCAAAGACAAGTTAGCGCTGGTTAAAGCCGATGCCGACACTTTTACCCGTATTTGTAAGGAAACAAAATTGTGTCTTTGTGTCGTATGAACGAATCTGCACTAAAACTAAATTTAGATTCACATTGTACATGTATTATATATATGCTGGCTTATTTGACTTCCAGTCATTTAAGCTTTCAGATTTAAATATCTGGCTTATTTCGCATTTTTCGACACATGTTCTTCTTAACTTTTATTTTAATTTATATTAAAATATATGTATACTAATTTTTAACACATTTAAAAAAAAATCATAAATATTTGACAAAATCGTACAGTCCCGCTTTAAGAAATCATTGCCCGAATACGATTAGAGATCATATCTAATTTGATGACAGGCAATAACTTGTTTTTGATCTAATAACCATTGTGAATATTTTTTTCTTTAAACATGTGTAATAAAGCTCTTAGAGAGTTTTCATTGTCTGCGTTTTGTTTGACTGACCGATCGCGTAACGTTATTTTGGTTACAGGACTTTGTAACGTTAAGTGACGTCACGCGATATTAACAACTTCCTCTAGTTGTATCATAACGTTTGCGTATATATTAAATTGTTTGCTAACTTAATAGTAAGTTATCAAACACTCGGTGTCATCTCATACCATGCTTTATTAAACATGCCCAAGGAATTTAGTAGGTGAGCTCGCCAAAGGCTCAACATATATACAATTATAGCAAGAAATCTAGGTCAAAACCTATTTTGGACACCGCTGCCGAAAACAATTGTACTGAGACGTATTTAAACGGTAGTTGTTTTACCCATTTATCATAAAGGATTCAAATAAACAATAATTTAAACCACGAAAATATTCAAATAAAAAATCCACGCGTTAATGTATTTTAACTTTGCATGAACTATTATCTACATATCATGTATATTTGAATGTTGCCATTGAAAAGTAGGCAGAACATCTGCAAAACACACAGGGAAACCTAACATACTTATATCCTTTACTGCATTGATTTCATGTGGTTTGCGTTGTAATTCTAAGTGGTAAACTCGTACAAAGAATTTGCATTACTTCGATGATCAGAAACACTTATTGATTTCCGTCCTAAACATCTAAAAGGGACCTTTTAACAGATTTTGACATGTATTGAAGTTTGCCATTTAATGTTGGAAATTCATATTTAAACATTGGAACTAAAATGCTCCGGTAAAAAAAAAACAAGAATAAAATTAAAGAAAGAAAAAAAAGTAACCGCAACTGGGCTCGAACCACTGACCCATGGAGTAAAAGTCTAACATTTCGACCACTCGGCCATCCGTGCTCATACAGTGAGTGGTGTATTTTATACCTTATATAAGCAATCCTCGTAGTGTCACAAAATCTAGCGAAAACAACAGAACTCTCCAACTTATTCAATCGTTTCGCGTTGCAACGCTTTATAATTTTCAGTTTTTTTTTAATGGGTAAACGATGCATATAATGGATATTTTAGAGCATGGTAAATGTTCAGTATTACTGTTTCCTCATAAATTTCATAACTACAATGAAAACAAGCGAATCTGCAACGATTTATTTCTATTTTGTCAATTTACCAAAACGTGAACATATTCCTTTAAATCAACAGTCATGTAATTTTGTGAATTATAATAAGACGACTCCAGTCATGACGCTTTTTTAAAGCGAGGTAAAAGTTTCACACACAAGTGGATGCTGATTTGCCCGTTTTTAACTACTTAAAAATCTCCCTTACGCTTGATTGCGAATGCATAAAAAGCAATTTATAAATATTAGTTTTTGAAAGTTGTGTATTGTATACGAATTAAGTAGTTTATAAGTAAACTTTAAAGGTTTTATTCCATAATTAATAACACATAGTTAGGTGTTCAATGACATTGTTACAGAGTTATCATGACATGTGGCATTATACATGGCATACCCAAAGACACGAATATCCCACTGATTAGTTAAGGAAAACCTGCACCGGGACATACCATTTCACTTCAATCAGAATGGGTTGCGATAACAGATTGTGCAGCCTTAACATATTTTTATTAAGGTACCAAAAAAACAAATTAAATTAATGTCTTGATCAGTTCAATATAGACATGGCAGTGGATATCAACATGATGGACGAAAAATTAACATTGTTATGGTAATACAATATAATAATCGGACTGTTAAATCTTGTATCTTCCAAAATAAAGAAATATAGTTTAGTGTGCTGTGTAGTGTTAAGTAAGATAAACAACTGAAAATCAAGCCTAAGTCCATAATACTTTTAGTAAAGTTTACATGGCTTTTTATAACGAAAAAAAAGCTAACATTCAACATGATTTAAAACATATGTATGGCTACTGGAGCTTTTTAGATAACGATTTATTTTCAAGAATGATCTTTTCTTAAGATCCTCATTAGTCATACCCTAAAGTCCGGCATTGTTGTGACAGATGCATTGACATCTGACAAAGATAACTCATGATTCATACTCTTACATATGTACAAGACTGAACAATTAAAGTTCCTTAGATTTTATAGTCAATTTAAATATAAATATGCAGAAAAATGGAAAACAGTTGTGTTATTGTGTATAATAATTGTAGTAATGCTCTTATTTTGACGAAACACATTGAGAGAAGAAAGCTCAGTTAAAACGTATGCTGTTCCAACAATCATGTTTGAACATATGATACATTAAAGTTGATTTTTGCAGTTTGCATATCTACATTTTAATTCATAAAAAGTGAAAATATAGTTGATAGTCTTAATTGTATGCAAATATTGTGTACACAGTTTGTATTTAAAATTAATATATTATTTTATAAATTGTAGATAAACTGAATGCACAGTATTTTAACACTTAATGTTACATATTTGTTTTCATTAACATTCACAAGATGATTACAATGTGTTTTTGTTGATTTAAATTATTTTTATTAGTTATACTATAATACATATATTTTGTTTCTCTACATAAATTTGGTACCTTAAACCGGTAAAATTCCAAATCCGATTTACTTACCATTTGTCCAAACTTGAAGGTTTTTTGAAGGTAAACAATTCATAAATCCTTGCAACAATAACGATAAAACATTTCTAAACATATATTGATAGTATGCGTTATTTTTACTTTGATTACAATAAAGCATCCACTCATACTTTGAACATTAGTTATAATTAACCGCTACGGGAAGTGACTGTGTTTATTGGCCATGTGTTTACCTTACAATTAAGTATATCCTGTAAACATTGTGTTAGTAAATGGGAATCAGCTGAACCAGCTGTCATTCACGACAGAAAATACAAATAATATTGATGGTATTGATTGGCAAGGAGAATATCGGTGTTCATGTCGAGTCTGAAATAATTACTATGCAAAGTTGCAAACCTGTGTCTCTAATGTGTGGAACACAAATGAGACAATAAACGGGACTTGTTTATAGATTAACGTAGTTTTAATTGTCTTTAAATGTATTGAATAACAAATATATACTGTTGTATAGTAGCAAGAGCACAAATACAAAATATTGCCCTCCTCGGGATTTGAACTTGAACAAGGGACCACTTGAATCAACAGCTAATGCGCAACAACTGCACCACACAGGTTTTATTGTTTATTTGCGAAACTCAAACGCTGTAGTACGAGTAATTATTTTTCACATTATCGAGGAAAAGCGTTACAAACGCTTTATTTTTTACCAATTTTGATTTATGATTATGCATTTATGAACCAGTGAACCTTTTTTCTTGACTAGGATCGTTGTTTACATATGTTCGGTCATTTGTTTAATTGATGAACAACAC
This sequence comes from Dreissena rostriformis, assembly GCA_007657795.1. Lineage (NCBI taxonomy): Eukaryota > Metazoa > Mollusca > Bivalvia > Myida > Dreissenidae > Dreissena > Dreissena rostriformis. The sequence goes on from VMBQ01003071.1 coordinate 45,364, forward strand.
AAACTATAAAAAAATATTATAGTGCTACTGTAGATACTATTTGTAATAAGCTCAATATAATGGTGGTTCAGTTTTATGTGCGTTTGTGCGACCATCCAACCTCGTCCGGACAGTGACTTCAAACAAACGTTCTTGATATACGTCCATGTCACACTTAGTTGTGACACTGATACGTTCATAAATTGATATAATGTGCCTCAAAAGTGCGGCAAGGCCAATACTCCCTTAGTGAATGAATATCTTTATAGAATTCTCGACAAAAATCACACTCCAGTGACAGATTGATGGTTGACATGCACGACTTTGATGTTGTGGGATTTGCCCCCACTATCAAATTAGAAGGCTTTTTGACAGCTTGCATTTATAATTGTATTACTATCCTAGGACAAGGCCAATACGACATCTATTACCCGATACATGTATTTTCATTTGACATTCGTATTCGGCAAATTTGCAAATAATTTTTAACCAAACTAATCAATCAATCTGTTACTTATTTCGTAGTTAACTTTTTTTCTAATTTCCAATAAAGATATGTACAATACTGACTAAGTAAATTTCCAAGATCGCCTAGATAGCACTCTATACAACATCATTTAAAGTACTTACATACAATAAGACGATGTATACGTTAGTAAAGTCATTTGTATTGTTATCGCAAGTGTCAATAATTAACGATAACAATAGGCACTTTATGCTTAAACCGATGGACCAGATTACGTTGAATACGTCCTTTCTAAAGACGTTTGCATCATGCGACCAATTCCACGTTGTCTGTCACAACACGTGTTATATATTTAAAAATCAAAGATATTTCGTGTGCTCCAACCGTTAATTTTATCAAACCGAATCAATAAGGTCTACAAGAAATGAAACATATACGATGTATGTTTTTAGAAGCCCTAATCCATATGATGCCAGGTGTTAACACAATTCACTATGCACTGCTAGCAGCACCACTTTCAGATGTCCTTTCGAATTATCGTTAATGTTGTCTGGTACTCATTCCGAGCATTCCTTGTTGGGATCTGGAGATGACAGTGTTTGGGTCTAGACAGCGTTAATCTATGGTTCCCACCAGCGTGGATTTCAAATAGCGTCGGTAGTTAGCCGATACAGATTTCTAGCATCAGTTTTGTTTGACAAATAAATTTGATTTTCGGGGCATAATGTCTCTAGTATAAATAAATCGCAAGTTTTCGCAAGAAGTACATAACTATGCTCTAATGTTATAAAAATACGGTTTGATTGTTGATTATATTTTCCATTCCCATGAGAACATCCTCATATTTTTTTTTTAATATGACAATAGGTTTCCAAAAAGACGGCAAAGAAAGGACACATGTAATAGCATTAACAAATCTTGAAAATTTAACTCTTTGCATTTTTAATGTGTTTAGATTGTTTTTATATTATATGGGTGTTTGTTTTTCATGAATTCTGTGGCAGGTGTCGATTTTACCTCATCGCTATACCGTTGCCAGGGAGTAGTATTGATACAATACCGCGTTAAGTCTTTGTAAGACAGTGCATTTGAGACATCTTAGTAAGCTTCGTGAATTCAAATTCATGTTTTGACGATCTTAGCATGCGCACACACGAATCACGCGCTTAGTGAATAATTACATGAGTCATGTCGATCGATGTCATGTGGTGTCCATTGTTGCATAAAGTGGTTAACTTCTATATGATTGAACCGATTATCGTTTCACTTCTGAAAATATATTATTTTCCGTATTTAACCGAAACTCATCCTTGATGAAATCTATTTTGATTGTGTTTCGTTTCCTAGTGATTTAAGTGTTAATCGAAATAAGCCATTGTTTTAAGTATAAACATTCTGGTTTTAAATTTAATGTACTCAGTCTCCACAATCCCACTTGTCGTCTATCAATTATGTACGTGCAAACTACTTAATAATATCCTGTATCAACTGAAAACCATGCTCCGCAAAATTTTCATAAAACATGAGTCAGTACTAAGGTTTGTATGGGGATTTGTCAAATCATTTCATAGGATATTCCGAAAGTTAAATCATTTGGTTCAACTGTACCGCCACAACGATACAATATTAATATACCACCATGGATGTACACACGCGTACACGGTTGCCGCAAAATGTTAAAACCGGTCCTGGAAAGAATATATTTCCATTTAACAAAAATCACAAACAATTTTTAAAGCGTACCGGTTCAAACATTACCAACACAATGCATCTGAATTGTTGTATCAAATAGTTGAACAATTCAGTACGTGATAGCAAAGTGTGGAAGATAATTATTTGGCAGATTTATTAGAATGTGACTTCGTGAAACCGTCGATTGATGTCTGTGACATGGTCTTTTTTTAGATAAACCGACGGAGCTTCTTTTTAATTACTGAATACTAGTTCTTCTTATACCTTAATGTTGCTCAATGAAGATAGTCGCAACTCCATTCCATCTGTGTGCTGACCATGTGTAAACATACAGAGGTGAATTCCCATTTACAAAATATCGTTTATCTACCACAAGAAAAACGACTCCAAAGTGAGAGAGCGTTGAGTGATTTATTGTCAGATAAGATCACGTCTAATATTATTTTACTTGTATCGCAATATGAACTGTTAAATGGCGCCTCTGGATGCTTTGCATCAATGGCTTTCTTGTATGTGTATGATTGCGAGTAATCGACGAGCAGTCAATGGTTTTTATTTAATCCAGGACACTTCTGGAAAATTCAAAAATGGCAGCTGTCTAGAAATTGCATGTTGGTGTGTAATTACGTTACTATGGTTTTGAAAATGGCAAAGGGATTTACAGTAGCATACTTTGTAAACATTACTGGGGTTCTGGGTCATTAATGCTTATATTTGACAGTAAATGTATTTGTTATGTTTGCAGAACTGAGTACATTTGTTAAAGATTTGATGATAAACGAGATGTCAATCCTACAAATGTCACAATATGCTACCTGTATTGTATTCAGAAACGTATGGCAATTACTCAAGTAATTCTGATCAGATTTTGCTTAAATATTATTAAAATCTTATTGTTGCAATAAACTGGTAAGACTTAGTAGTTGTTGGAACAGAAAATAAAGAATCTTTCCTAAATAATGTAAATGATTGATTGTTTTTTTACAAAGGGCAATGAAAATGGTGTTCTGGTGCGAACTCGTTTAAATTAATAATCTTATTGCAAAGAAAAACTGTTCAAGACATGTCAAGATTAGATGAGAAATACAGTATATAGCCTGAATAATTTCACATTTGGCATTCTTCAATAATATCCAATGTGTATATTTCGTCACTAACACAAAACAGTTACTCATACATGTTTCTCATATTTGACTTTAACTTTTCTTGTCATATATACACCGTGAAAGAGTGTTAACGACTGTTTAAAAAATGCAGTTTTTATCCTGAACAATGTCCATTTTTTCAATGGGAAGGAACCATATCTCACTTGTCGGAGAAATAATAAGAACCAATTTGTAGATATAGTTTCATTAATAGGGGGCAATACATGTGGCCTCTAGAGTATTCACAAGTATTGTAAACGTTTGAACTTGTGACCTTGTTTTTTACCCTACGTTACCCAGTTTTAAATTCGACCGTGATATAAATGATACAAATGTTCGCACCAAGTTTCACGAAGACTGGTTTATGAATTTTGCATTTAAAGTGTTCACAAGCCTTTACGCACATTTGACCTTGTGACGTATTTTGTTATAACACGTGACCCAGTTTTCAAACTCTGTCCGGATTGTTCTGACATAGTTTTAAAAAGAGTGGGCAATACATGTGGCTTCTTAAGTGTTCACAAGCTTTTTTGACGATGCTGCTTCAGCAGCTCGTCTAAGTTATCATACCATGACAAAAATCTTCACAATGGCGACCTACCTAAAAGACCGAGCCAGTCCAATTGAGTTAGCTGAATTTTCTCAATCGTCATACCACGCTGATTATCGGCCATAAAGGTAAAGGCAGCTTGGTTCCCGTCCTCTTTCAATTTTATCGAGAGGTTCGGGACAGGAACCAGACACGAAACTGCCAGTAGGCCTTCAAAAGCTGTGACGCCGGGAAAACCCCATATGTAGTTATGCACACGCTGACACATTGGACTAGCCTGTGTCAGACAAGTTGGAGATTTCCAAATCTTTCCTGATATTCTATTCTTATCTTTTTAAATTCTAAACCTTAACCTTTAACCTTGTTATGGTATATGTGTCACAATTGTCGAAAATGAAAACAAATCAATGCATGTTTTTGTCTTGATGTCAAGAGCCAAAGATTAGCAAATATAACATCTATGCGGCGTGGGGACACGCGTCGGCCGCTTCCGCACCATTTCTAGTTATTTTCTAAGATTTGATTGAAAATGTAACCCGCCTCCCAGTTTCGCTGAATGGGTCAAGTTCCCCACGGGTACTACTTCCCTGTTCCCCCAATCTTTTTTTCGTACCCAAAATCTTTCGTACACAAATTTTCATTTAATCTAGTAACTTGTTCTAACCCATTACAACGTTACCCTGTTTCGAAGTAAATCGATATATATATAAGAGGCAAACGGTTCATGAAGATGGTTTACGGCAGCATTTATTGGTGTTCGAATTGAATTTGCAATTAAGTCACTGCTCAACTTTCTCACCGTTAATAAAGCGGATTCGCTTGGGCTTATTCAATTTATTATTTGCAAAAAAAATAATAGCGCTGTTCTGTATGTTCTTTGTAATGCAAACTGAGTGCAATGCCCTCCATGTAATATGTCACCTGTACCTTCGTGTTCCATTACAAAACCAGGCCGCATTATTATAAAAATGTAATTATTATTGATAACCATAATTACTTTTTTTATCTTTATCACATTGTTTTCATTTGTGAAAACTGTCTTAAGAAATTATTGCCCAAATAAGATTAGAGATAATATCTGATTTGAAGGCAGGCAATAATTTGTTTTCGATCTAATAACCATTACGAATAATTTTATTTTAAACATGTGTACTAAAGCTCTTAAAGCGTTTTGATTGGCTGCGTTTTGTTTGACTGACCAATCGCGTAACGTTAATTTGGTTACAGGACTTTGGAACGTCAAGTGACGTCACGAACTATTAACAACTTCCTCCGGTTGTATCATAACGTTTGCATATATATTAAGTTGTTTGCTAACTAAAAAGCAAGTTGTCAAACAGATGACACTCGTTGTCATCTCATACCATGCTTTATTAAACATGCCCAAGAAATGTTGTGTGTAAAGGCTCAATATATATATAATTATAGCAAGAATTCTAGGTCAAAACTTATCTTGGACACCGCTGCCAAAAACAATTGTACGGAGACGTATTTAAACGGTAGTTGTTTTACCAATAATCATCAAGGATTCGACGGAACAATAATTTCAACCACGAAAATAAAAAATAAAAAATCCACGCGTATACGTATTTTAACTTTGCACAAACAATTATTTACATATCATGTATATTTTAATATTGTCATTGAAAAGTAGGCAGAACATCGGCAAAAAAAACAAAGGGAAACCTTACATATGTATATCCTTTACTGCATTGTTTTCATGTGATTTGCGTTGTTATGCTCAGTGGTTAACTCGTACAAACAATTTGTATTACTTCGTTAATGAGAAACACTTATTGATTTCCATCGTAAGACGCAAAACATCTTAAAGGGACCTTTTCGTAGATTTAGGCATGTTTTGAAGCTTGTCATTACATGTTTAAAATTGATATTTAAACATTGGAACTAAAAATCTCCAGTTAAAAAAAAAGAATAAAATTAAAGAAAGAAAAAAAAGTAACCGCAACTGGGCTTGAACCACTGACCCATGGAGTAAATGTCTAACATTTAGACCACTCGGCCATCCGTGCTCATACAGTGAGTGGTGTATTTTATACCTTATATAAGCAATCTTCATTGTGTCACAAAATATAGCGATAACAACAGAAAGCTCCAGATTATTCAATCATTTCGCGTTCAAACGCTTTATAATTTTCAGGTTTTTAAATAGTCAAAAGATGCATATAATCTTTATTTTAGAGCATGGTAAATGTTCAGTATTACTGTTTCTTCATAAATATCATAACTACAACGAACATTAGCGAATCTGCAACGATTTATTTCTATTTTTTCAATTTACCAAAACGTGAAAAGGTCCCTTTAAATAAACATTCATGTCAAACCTGTCCCAGAGACCACCTTTTAATAGAGACCACCTGTCCATAAAGACCACAACGATTTCCCACCAATCCGTTCAATTCCTTTCAATCGACCCTGCGAATAAAGACCACCTGTGAACAAGACCACAACGACCAAATCCCTTGAGTGGTCTTTATTGACAGGTTAGACTGTATAATAGGACGACTCCAGTCAAGACGCCTTATTAAAGCGTCGTTAAAGTTTCACATATAAGTGGATGCTGGTTTTCACGTTTATAACTACTTGAAGATCTCCCTTACGCTTGATTCCGCATTGCATAAAAGCAATTGATACATATTACTTTTTGAAAGTTGTGTATTGCATACTAATTGAGTAGTAGATAAGTAGTAGATAAGTAAACTCTAAAGGTTTTATTCCATAATTAATAACACATGGTTAAGTGTTCAATGACATTGTTACAGAGTTATTATGACATGTGACATTATACATGGCATACCCAAAGACACGAATATTCCAATGATTAGTGAATGAAAACCTGCAGCGGGACATACCAGTTCACTTCAATCAGAATGTGTTGCGATACATAGATTGTGTAGCCTTATCATATTTTGATTAAGATACCAAAATCAAATTAAATAAATGTCTTGATCATTACAATATAGACATGACAGTGAATATCAACATGATAGACGACAAATGCACATTGTTATGGTAATACAATATAATAATCAAACTGTTAAAGCTGTATCTTCCGAAATAAAGAAATATAGTTTATTGTGCTCAGTAGTGTAAACTAAGATATACAACTGAAAATCAAGCCGAAGTCCATAATACTTTTAATAAAGTTTACACTTTATTACATTTTCATTAAAATAAATGCTTTTATATAAAGTATTACACGTTTTATATGGCTTTTTATAACGAAATAAAAGCTAACATTCAACATGATTTAATAAATGTGTATGGCTACTGGAGATTTTTAGATAACGATTTGATTTCAAGAATGATCTTTTCTTAAGAGCATGATGCTATATTATCATGTATGAAAATATATATTGTATTCAAATCGGTTTCATTTTCTTAAACACTTTTTGTTTTACTATTTTATACATTGTCGTGGAAGGTTTTGACAGGATTTGTATTTAAATTTCAGCTTTATTAAATTATTACCTTAACAACAAATTCGCATAGTAGTTTGTTTGTGGTGCAAATTATAACCTCTAACAACGGATGACGTTATAATTATACAGTGGTTACAATTCTTTCTCATCATGGAAACATTAAGTTTTGCGTTAAAGGTGTGTAATTAAAAGGATCCAACACGATTATAGTGTGCTATAGAGTTGGTCCGTAAGGCCTAACCTTTGGAGCGCATTGGTTCTTGTGCTGAAACTCTTGGGGCAACACAACCGAAGATTTGCCAATACACAACATAGTCGTGTACGAACTTTAAAACAAGTGCGCATGNAACAAAAACAAAAAAAAAAACATAACAGAATCCCCGTACGGCAGCGCGAAATAGTATTATCAGCGGATCCGGTTCCTAATTATCGAGTAGGCATTGTTAATTCGTTTTTTTTTAAATATTTTGTCATCATTTGGAATACTCAAAACAATAACTTTCTTTAAAAAAATCTAAAATTGTTTACAACGCCACTTTTATGTTTTAATTGACATTGGTTATCGGCAATTGGCGAATAATCAATCAGTATCTTAGCCCAAATTATTAGCTTATTTCAAGAAAGAGATGAACAATACGCAACTACGTAAATTTCCAAGATCGCCTTAAGAGCACTGTGTACAGTATCCGGTAAAGAACGTACAAACAATAAGACGATGTATACGCTAGTGAAGTGACTTTCATTGTTATCGCAAATGTTACTAAATACCGATAACAATACGCACCTAATTCTTAGACAGATATCTAGATTTCGTCGAGAACGTCCTTTCTAAAGAAGTCTGCATCATGCGACCAATTCCGCGTACTTGGTTACAAGTGTTCTTAATTTAGCAATTTAAGTTTCTTCGTATGCTCCAACCTTTTATTGTATCAAACCGAATCAATAAGGTTTAGAAGAATTGGAAATACACGATGTGTTTGTTTAGAAGTCCATATCCGAATGATACCAGGTTTTGACACAATTCACTATGCACTGCTAGCAGCACTTTCAGATGTACTGTCGAATTATCGTTAATGCTGTTTGGTCCTCGTCCCAAGCTCACAGTGTTGGGTTCCAGACCAAAGACTACAGCGGTGGGGTCTAGCGTCGGTAATTATCCGATACAGATTTCATACATTAGGTTTGTTTGACAAATACATTTGATTCGCAGAGCATAATGACTCACGTATAATTAATTCTCAAGTTTTCACAAGCAGTACATAAAATGCTCTAAAGCTATAACAATACGGCCGATTGTTGATTATATTCCCCATTCGCATGAGAACATCCTCATAAATTTTATGAAATATGACCATAGCTTTCCAAAAAGACGGCACGAAAGGTCACATGTTATAGCGTAAATACATCTTCAAAATTTAATATCTCTTTGATTTTTGTTTAATGTGCTTTAATTGTTTATATTACATGGGTGTTTGTTTTTTATGGATTCTGTGGACCGTTGTCGATTTTACCTCAACGTTTTCCTTTGTCAGGGAGTAGTGATACAATACCGCGTTAAGTCTTTGTAAGACAGTGCATTTGAGACATCTGAGTAAGCTTCATGGATATAAATTCAAGTGTTGACGATCTGGGCATGCGCACACACGAATCATGCGCTTAGTGAATAATTACATGAGTCATTACAATTCATGTCATGTGATGTCCATTGTTGAATTAATTGGTTAACCTATATATAATTGAACTGAATATTGTTTCACTTATAAAATTATATTATTTTCCGTATTGAACCGAAACTCATCTTCCATGAAATTTATTTTTATGGTGTTTCGTTTACTAGTGCTATAAGTGTTCTTCGAAATAAGCCATTGTTTTCAAGTATAAACATTATTGTTTTAAATTGAATGTACTCAGTCTCCAAGGTCCCACTTGTCGTCTATCAATTATTTACGTGCAAACCACTTAATAAGGTCCTCTAACAACTGAAATCCATGCTGCGATTATTTTCATAAAATATGAGTCAGTACTAAGATTTAGTATGGGGATTTGTAAAATCATTTTATAGGATATTCCGAAAGTTCAATCCTTCGGTTCAACTGTACAGCCAAAACGATACAATATTAATATACCGCCATGAATGTACACACGCGTACACGGTTGCCGCAAAATGTTAAAACCGGTCCTGGAAAGGATATATTTCCATTTAACAAAAATCACAAACAATTGTAAAAGCGTACCGGTTTAAACATTACCAACACAATGCATCTGAATTGTTGTATCAAATAGTTGAACAATTCAGTACGTGATAGCAAAGTGTGGAAGATAATTATTTGGCAGATTTATTAGAATATGACTTCGTGAAACCGTCGATTGGTGTCTGTGACATGTTTTTTTTATAGAAACCAACGGAGCTTCTGTTTTAATTACTGAATATTAGTTCTTCTTATACCTTTTTGTTGCTCAATGCATGAAGATAGTCGAAACTCCATTCCGCCTGTGTGCTGTTCATATGTTAACATACAGTGGTCCATTCCCATTAACAATATATCGTTTATTTACCACAAGTAAAACAAATAAAATGCGAGAGAGTTATGAGTGATTTATTTTCAGATACGATCACGTCTAATATTGTTTTACTTTTGTCGCAATATGAACTGTTAAATAGCGCCTCTTGATTCTTTGCATCAATGGCTGTCTGGTATTAGTACGATTTGGGTAATTTACGAGCAGTAACTGGTTTTTATTTAATCCAGGACTCTTCTGGAAAATGCAAAAATGGCAGCTGTCTAGATATTGCATGTTGGTGGGTCATTACGTAAATATGGTTTTGAATATGGCAAAGGGATCTACCGTAGCATAGTGTGTACACATTACTGGGGTTCTGGTTCATTGTTGCTTATAATTGACTGCGAATGTTTTTGTTATGGTTGCAGAACTGGGCACATTTGATAAAGATTTGATGATAAACGAGATGTCAATCCTACACATGTCAAAATAGTCTACGTGTATTTTTTTCAGAAACGTAGGGGAATTACTCAAGTAATTCTGATCAGATTTTGCTTAAATTAAATTAAAATGTTATGGCTGCAATAAATTGTCAAGGCTTAGTGATTGTTGGTAGAAAAATAAATAATCTATCCTAAATAATGTTAACGATTGATTGGTTTTTTACAATGGGCAATTACAATGGTGTTCTGGTGCGACCTCGTTTAAGTTAATAATCTTATTGCAAAGAAAAACTGTTCAAAACATGTCAAGATTAGATGAGAAATAGAGTCTATAGCCTGAATAAGTTCACATTTGGCATTCTTCAATAATGTCCATTGTGTGTATTTTGTCACTAACAAAAGACAGTTACCCATGCATGTTTCTCATATTTGACTTTAACTCTTCTTGTCATATATACACCGTGGAAGAGTGTTAAAGAATGTTTAAAAAATGGAGTTTTTATCCTGAACAATGTCCATTTTTTCAAAGGGCAGGAACCATATCTCACTTGTCGGAGAAATAATAAGCAATGTTTAGATATAGTTTCATGAATATAAGGCAATACATGTGGCCACTAGATTATTCACACGCTTTGTAAACATTTGACCTAGTGACCTTGTTTTTTACCCTACGTTACCCCGTTTTAAATTCGACCAAGGCATGATATAAACGGTACAAATGTACGCACCAAGTTTCATGACGATTGGATAATGAATGTTGCATTTAAAGTGTTCACAAGCCTTTACGCACATTTGACCTTGTGACGTATTTTGTTATAACACGTGACCCAGTATTTCAAACTCTTTCCAGATATCATTCGGACAATTGTTCTGACACAGTTTTAAAAAGAATGGGCAATACATGTGGCCTCTTAAGTGTTCACAAGCTTTTTCTTTAATTAAATCTAGTAAACGTGTTTTAACCCATTGTAACGATATCCAGTTTATATATATATACATATATAAGAGGCAAACGGTTAATGAAGATGGTTAACGGCAGCATATATTGCTGTTCGAATTAAATTTGCAATTAAGTCACTGCTCAACTTACTCACCGTTAATAAAGCGTACTCGTTTGGGCTTATTCAATTTATTATTTGCAAAAAAATAATAGCGCTGTTCTGTATGTTCTTTGTAATGCAAACTGAGTGCAATGACGTCCATGTAATATGTCACCTGTACCTTCGTGTTCCATGTCAAAAGCATGCCGCATTATTGTAAAAATGTAATAATTAGTGATAACCATAATTACTGTTGTATCTTCATCACATTGTTTTCATTTGTGAAAACTATCTTAAGAAATTATTGCCCAAATAAGATTAGACATAATATCTTATTTGATGGCAGGCAATTATGTGTTTTCGATCTAATAACCATTACGAATAATTTTTACTTTAAACATGTGTACTAAAGCTCTTAGAGCGTTTTCATTGGCTGCGTTGTGTTTGACTGACCAATCGCGTAACGTTAATTTGGTTACAGGACTTTGGAACCTCAAGTGACGTCACGCACTATTAATAACTTCCTCCGGTTGTATCATAACGTTTGCGTATATATTAAGTTGTTTTCTAACTAAATAGCAAGTTGTCAAATAGATGGCACTCGTTGTCAACTCATACCATGCTTTTTTTAACATGCCCAAGAAATGTTGTGGGTAAAGGCTCAATATATATATAATTATAGCAAGAAATGTAGATCAAATCTTATCTTGGACACCGCTGCCGAAAACAATTGTACGCAGACGTATTTAAACGGTAGTTGTTTTACCAATTAATCATGAAGGATTCGACTTAACAATAATTTCAACCACGAAAATATTCAAATAAAAAAAATCCACGCGTATACGTATTTTAACTTTGCATGAACAATTATCTACATGTAATGTATATTTGAATATTGCGATTGAAAACTAGGAAGAACATCGGCAAAAAACAAAGGTAAACCTTACATACGTATATCCTTTACTGCATTGTTTTCATGTGATTTGATTGAGATGCTTCATTTGTGAACCTGATAATGTTTTTTGTAGAAGTTTTTGTCTGTTTCTTTTGTCAATAAGCATCTTTTTTGTTCATTTACTCATGCACAGATATTTCTTTTGCTGGGGAACAAGTTTTTGTTTTTTATTCGTTGATTCTGCGGAAAAATATGTTTACTTTTTCAATACAGAGGTTTGAAAAATATAGTTATAAACTGGGGACATAATAATGAATCTATTCCCTCCCCACCCATTTTCATGTAACTTGTGCAGTACAGACGATTCTGTATTTGTCAGAGAGTGATCATATTTTCATCTCAAATATGATATTATATATTCATGATTTATTCTACATATTAAATAGTTGGAAAAACAATACTCTCATTCTAAATGTGTGTATATCAATCCTTGTTGTTAAATCATTAACAGCCATGTAATTAACTGTATAGTAATTTAGAAGTTTGTTTGATATGCATGTAAATTACAGCATGTTTATGATTGGCGCATGCTTTTATACATGAGCTTTATATATATATTCAAAGCAAGTAACTGTTCGAATGTGTTGCATTTATAAATTCAGTATTCCAGTAGACATTTTGGGAATCTCTAAGCCGTTTAACCAAGCTTCTGGTAGTTCCGTGTGAAAGGTAGATGCTTTTTCTGTGCTACCATGGACTAATTTTGTAAGATTGTGTTATTATTTTACTTAATTTGCCAGCCAAAAGAGCTATTTACACAAAAAAAATAAAATTCTTAAAAGGAAAATCCTTTCAAAACCTATTTTGTAAGCGTTAATTTTATTATCTGTTTTGCCATTATTTCCTTCTTATCTCATGATATATCTACTTAAACAACCAAGGTTTATTTAATTTTCACAACATGGTTAAATGATCTTTTTTGTTGAAGTCATCGCAGTATTATTATTTGTATTGGGAAATGTTATGGATTAATTGTGCTTGTATTGAAGTATGTTTACACATGTTGCATGATGATATGCAATGTGCCTTCGCTGGAAAATCGCTTGAAATATATCTGTATAAAACCATTTATGTGGAGTTATTGAACATATATTACATATTTCATACATTTATTTGGTGATTGTTTTTCTGGTGTTAAGAACTTTGTCATGCTTGCTACTATCGATCATTTGTATCGCGTTTTTTGAAAACTGGGCATAATGCATGTGCGTAAAGTCCGCACAGGCTAATCAGGGACGACACTTTCCGCCTAAATTGGATTTTTGCTTAGAAGTGACTTCATTTAAACGAAAGATGTCATAAAAACGGAAAGTGTCGTCCCTGATTAGCCTGTGCGGATTGCATAGGCTAATCTGGGACGACACTTTACGCACATGCATTATGCCCAGTTTTCTCAGAACGCGACACATTTATACTCATTTATACTCGTTAGTTCAATTGAGTGTTAATGAGTATTATTTAAAAACCATGTAAAAAGCGTTTCTAACATTGTGATTATGAAATAGTCGAGCAGCAATATTACATATATTATTTCCAAACATAATTTGTTCATTATACGATTTCTGCCATGAAGACCATGCAAACTATGTTGTACGTTGTTCTTNTATCAATATATCATTGCCCTTAAAGTATATTATGTAAACATCCGCACTGTAACACGAGGTATGATTTGGGAGATGGTTAACAAAGTCTTAGTAGTTATTATTAGTTGTCATATGTTATATTCTTTCACAAAGGCCAACGAACCCCGTATATAGGTAATGTCCGTTACGCAGGTTGGCTATGTATGACTGTCAAGCTCATCTCGTTGCAGATAGCATAATCATGAACATAATTTTTTGCAATATTTAGTTAGATAATTGTTGTTAATTGTATCGATTATTTAAGAATATTTATATATTTGCATGCGATTTTAATGCATGTCTTTTTTAGGGTGGACTTTGGAAGAAACATATTGGAAAATGCAATAAAAATGAAAATGAATAATTGTCGATTGAGTTCTTTTGATTTAACTAACCAACATCGACAGAGTGTCACATATCTAATGTTTAGCCCCCACAAAGCGGGAGGAATTAAGCAATGCAATAGATCGTTCGTATGTACGTTCATACACATTTGTGTGTACTCACTACGGAATGACCGTTATGTGTATGTTACATAATGGATGGAATATTGAAAGCGGCCATTAATTGCAGAAGAATTTTGACCGTTTGTTTATTTCTTCACTATAGAATACATGAATAGCCCCAGGAATTGTTTGTAATCAACTCCTCTTTAAGTGCTTGGCGGATTTTGCCCAAACGGTCGCAACTAGAGATCACTTATGTGTAAGTGATTGTAATGGAAGGACATTTTGCTGTAGTTGCCTGTAAATAAAAGCTAGTAACACACGTCTACCGGTCATCAAGTGACAATGCTTCTCAAGTTTTTATATTTCTTCTCCATGTAATGGTTATATATACCTTAAAACGAATTACAAACAACATAGAATATTACATAGTCATTATTAATAAAAAGGTCTTCATTCCAAAGGATCATAACCTTTGCGCTATCAATATAATATAATCCACGTGTCATATTAAAAAAAAAATCCGGCAAATTAATACCTCGGCAATTAAATAATTTGAAACGGCACGTGTAAAATCAATTAGCTCCGACATTGCTTCGTGTTTTTTTTTGGCAACAACAATGAGTGTGCCCCTACAACTACCTTCTGACTACTAGTATCAAGTTTACTTCGTTCAAAGTCGTTTTTGTTTAGCCACCCATAACTTATCTGTCCTCCATCATTTCTACAACATACGGACGGTACTACAATGGTCTTACGTTCTCAAGAGTCTGATTCGTCAAGACACTCTTCACGTGACTTCAAGTGTACACCACATGGTATGACTTCATACGCTCTGGTACCACATGCGCTTGCCTCCGTAGTTTCCACACAATGGATGTGGTTTCAGAGTTTGTTCGCAGTGAACCTGTCCACAAAATGGCCGTTGTTTCACTGTTTGTTGACAGTGTACTTCTTGGTATGGTAATACACTCGCACAATTTGGACTGGGTACACAGTGACTGCTATCTGAACGTTGGCGTGTGTTTCTGTTTATACCATGATGTACCCTAACCAATTTGCACGCCGGTTAGTACATCGCGTGTGAATCCAGTGTCTACGTACATCGAAATTGTGGAATGGCCGGACAGCACTCACGTATTAACCCCAAAGATATTTTCCATTAAAATGTTTCATTGCTTATTTGTTGTTCAGCAACCTTCACATGGTTGATTCTCTACAATTTTATATTTTCAGGCATTTCAAATACTGATTAATACTGATTTATTATGACCAAAATCATTGCCAATGCAAATGTGGTGTTACTTAAAATGTAAAGGATCACAATTGTATGATTAAAAAAGCGAAAATCTATGTACACCGACATTTTGTGTGCCATGCTTTTCTTAAAAAAGATCACCGCCCATAATTTCGCCCAGTTATTTCATGAACAATTATTTGTTACATAATATCGAAAATGCAATTAAGTTCAATAATACTAACTTTGTTAAACCTTTTATAACTTACACTTTGATAACCAATAATAAGCAATTGGTCACGTTTAACACTTAGATCTATATGTGATGTTATTGTAGGCATTGAACTATCATAAGTTGTCGAAAGTTATATGAAAAGTAAATTAAAAAACCATTTCAATTGGTGCGCATACTTGTACAGTTACCCACTTTAAACATCTAAGTTGTTGATTGTTAACAAAATAATATAACATTATATATAGAGAAGTTCTGTTCTGTAGCATTATAAGTTAACTGTTACGTTTCATCGGCAAAACATTATTTGCACGGCTTACTGCTTAATATATTTTTTTTACTAAAAAAAAGTTGTAGTTAACATGCTGAGACTCAATGTTCTATTCGTTTTCGACACACGTGTGGCGTTCATCCAATAGCAAGGATTTTCTAGCTATTACATTTCTATTTCGTGCTATTGCAACATAAAGGATCGCCTTACTCGGCATTATTGAGTTTAGGCGCACTTATATTCAGAGGGTCATAACCTTTGCTCTATCAAATACCATTGTAATACCGGTCCACGTGTCATATTTGAAAACACCGCATTAGGCAACTAAACACCACGACCGATGATCTAATTCAAATTGACAAGTGTAAAATCAATTATCTCACCCATTATTTCACATTTTTTGTTGCCACAAAAATGGTGGTGTCCACCACAGCAAATACTACAGCTTAGCAAATGTACTTCCTAAAACGTCGATGTGTTCATTGGTTAATGCATGGCAGTTTCTGGAATAACGAATAAATATCACAAACATTCGCAAGCACAATAGTGAATATACTATAGATAGTCAGATTTGTTAAAATATCATAAAACCACTTATCTCGTATGGCTTTTCAAGCAATTCAAGTCAATAAAACTTACAACCATTTTTTCAAATATCAAAAACAATACATACACCAGCAGTGTTGCTAAAACATTGAACGTCAGTAAGCACAATCTATGGGCCATAAACGTTAATGAGAAGCAATTCTTTTTCAGGCTACACATATACACACCTATACAACTGTATCGTCTCCCATGTTTTTCTTGTTAATCTGCCAAAAAAACAAAAAAACGCATATATGGTGAGCTTTTGTGATCACCTTTTGTCCTTCGTTCCTTGTACTTCGTACGTCGGCGACATTTACCTTCTGAACACTCTAGAGGCCACACTGAGTACTCAATCTTCATGAAACACTGGTATAAACTTGTACTTCTTACATTTAACCAGAAATACATATTGCATGTGTAATATTAATTAAGACTTTTTTTTAAATATACCCAATCGCAATGATTCTTGATAAATGTCTCGTTCACGGATTAAGAAATAGAAACCTTGTAAAGCATGTCGTCAAAGAAAAAGAGTCTATTCCTTGTCAGTGTTAAGTTTAGGTGTACCTTTCAAAGGGTCATAACCTTTCAAGTTAAAATATTATACCTACAACGCTTCCTTTTTGACATCGTTGCATTAGGAAACTTAATTTCTCTGTCGGCTGATCATCTTATTTACAACGGCACGTTCACAATCAATTAGCTTCCACATTGTTTTGGTAATTTTCTAATGTGTTCTGTCGCCGCAAAAATGTTGTGTCCAACGCAACAAAAACCATTGGATATCGAATTAACTTCCTTCATTGCTTCGTCGAACCATCCAGCTCTCTTCTTACTCTCATGCAACATGTATACAGCCAATGTAATACTGATGTATTTGTTAAAAAGTTATTTTAGTGACTCGCCGTTGTACCACGTAACTTAAAGTGCCCATCCCATTGTACAACGTCACGCGCTCTGATTCGGTGTCGCAAGTATCCGCCTACCGTCATTACCAAACACATGGTTTGGTTTGACTTTTTGTTTGCAGTGAACTTTCTACTCTGGAAATAATCTCAAATTTGTGGGAGTGAGTACACAGTCAAGTTACGCTATCTAAAATAGGTCAGTGCGTTATGTCTGCGCTTATTCAATTGGGTGCTTGCAGCATTTGCATTGCCATACCCGTTTGACCACCGGGTAGGGGATCACATGTAAACCAGCATACTTCGCGTAGAGATTTGACGGTTTTCGAGCATAGCTCGATATCAAATCCCTTCCGTTGTAAACTACCTCGTGATGATAGCCGAGCCACATATTTTTCACGATGTTCTTTTTACTTTTTTTTAATTAAGGTAATTTTGTTATTATTATGAACCTAAACTTATACACTATTTTCAAAATATAAAAGAAAATGATACTAATTTTCATAATATAATACTTAAACAAAAACAAAATACTTCCAGATTTTGAAGGATTTTCTTGTGATGGCAGTTGTAACCGCCAGTAGCCGTGGGGAGATAACCGCTGCGTGGAGTTTGGGGATCACGTGTAAACCAGTTGACCAGTCTTAATCGTAAGGTTCTTGCGTCATTCGGTACCCCTCGCAGATTATCCGATGTTTGACGGAAAGGGCCGAGAATGTGCGATTGGTTCTTGCGTATGCCGAGTTTTGGTAGCTTATTTAACATGTGCGTTGTTTATTTACCTATACTTTTTGAATGTCAAAAGTCAAATGTGAATGTTTGAAAATAATCTTTCGAATATCGATTCAATAGCCTATTGAATGTTTTCTGCTATGTGAAATTGAGTGATATATATCTAGAGCCAATAAAACAATGTGTTATTATATCAGGGACAAAAGAAAGTAAATTTTGAGAATGCAAGATATAAAATAACGACTGACATGAACAACCGGTGACAAGAATAACACGACGATACCAAAATTACAAGAAAATGTTAGAAACACATATGTTGTGATGAACATAATTGAACAGAACAGAACAGAACATCTGTTTTATTCTGACTTGCACCATGTACATCGTCAGTATAACACAACATAAAAAGCATGATTAAGAAGATTCAAGAAGATTGTGACGAAAAGTCCAAGACGGACTTCTATAAAGTTTCAATAATAAAACAAACCCGTTTTGGCACACGAACAATGAATGCATCATAAAGCATCGGTGCAATCTTTACATTTCAACGGATAAGCATTCCGAGATTGTAAAACACCGGTCCACAAGTATCGCAATCATTCATGTATTTATTTCACCGGTTCCACTATTCATTTGAAGCTGATGATGGTCTGGATGCCAGTAAAAAACCAACCAAGTTCACACAGATGTGGGCGTATCAAACAACAGTGTTACATTAAACGAGTTTTTTGCTGTGCATATTATATCCGACCATATACAAACCTGTTGCACATTTTGGTGCAAACGAATATGTGCGCAAATCGTTTGCATCTTGTTTTTATGTTATTCAATGCGATGTTTTGTGAAGATATTATGACACATAGACGATCGTGTTTGTAATGAAGTGTAGTATTACATTTTCTTCAAATTATGCTATTTTATGTGCGACAATTGACAGTATTACAATACGTTTCACAGATGTTTCGCTTTATACTAAAATAAAACGAGTTGCAAATTGGTGTGTAGAACGATGCGAATGAATTGGTCACAAACCTATTTTACTCGCAAAGCCGCAATTGGTTGTTATCAGTGTTTGACCAGTAGATAAACTGCCTAACATAAAGGCAAAAACTGAATATTGGCAAAACCACGTTTTAATGTTGTTGAAGCGCGCTAGTTGGTCACACATGGTCCTATTAAAGAATCTTTTCTCCGTACTTTGCACTTCATCTACGCAATGCGAAAATGAGAATTATGCCATATTAGGCCATCGTAGCCCCATACCAGCCTGCACAGCCTGATCAGGGGCTACCCTGTCCGCTAAAAAGTCTTTGAAGTTTAAGTGGTCTCATTAGCGAACATTATGGTTCCTCATTAGATTATACAGATGCCGAGGCATATCATATCTGGGGCACGACTGTTAGGATGTGTTATACGACCCGTTTTTGAACGACGCAGCTATTTTTTTAATCTGCACTTCGGTTGTTAATTTCGTGGAGCTAACAAAAAAGAATCTCTAGTATTATTATTATTCACCACGCATTTTTCGTTAGTGGGGGGGGATAGTGGGGGGGGGTAAATATTAAATAACTGCCAATTATCCGTAATTGTATCTTGTATCAAAACAATTACAAATCTTATCACGGAAAACGAATGAATCACAACAAATGATAAAAATGTTGACACTATGAATGTTTGATATTTCGTTCTGTTACTCAATGCAATTTTAGTTTTGCTCCATAGTGACTATAAAGGTAAATACATGTGTTCTTCATCTGCATAGTTTCTTTTAAAGAATTGTCCTTATTTATTTCCTCGTCGAAAAAGTAATGTCGCAATGTTTTAAACTGTTACCGGTAAATATTTCGAACTGTTCACCGGTCAATAGTTTGAACTGTTGCCCGCTCTAGCAGACTACCATTTTCCTATACTTCAAGTTCTACGTAAGGCCAGACATGTGTTGAAAAAATGTCTATATTCAGGTTTCAGTAACACTGTTGTGTTTAAATTTAATTTGCTCTTTTTTCTATGTTTGAAATTTGATCAGGTAATGCAACCTCTGTATCAGGGCTGACATTTGGAACTGTTCCAAAGTCATCCCTGATACCTTGGGACAACCGTTTTGACTGTTCACCGCGCATCCATGAAAAAAATGTATACTGTTATTAGTTTAAACCTATTTATTTTAGCTCGATTGCATCGAAAGCCGTAGGCTTATATAAACGCTCTCGAGTCCGTTTACTGGGACTATAACCAGTACTTGGTGTCTTTGGGGGAGATCAAAGGCACGCTCCCAGTGGGGTTCGAACCCATGACCTCCCGATCGCTAGGCGGTACTGTTATTCGCATCTTGACCTTCATACATGATTGTTTCTGTCATTGGCTATCGTTCTCCTATATTCGGTCCTTCTCTCTTGTCCTTATCCAATAAACCAATCTGGGATTGGTTCTTGTACTTTACCAATGCTGTTATTCTCCAGCGTACTTCTCCTGCTAGTGCTTAGAGTGTGTATTCTTCTTGACTCATGGATAGTCTGTTATTCTGTCAACTTTTATTTAATGTAACTAACGATTGTATTTTATCAAAATAAGTTTTATTTAATTAACCCCTTGTAACTGTTAATAAATATTCTGTGATTCGTTTATTATACTTCGCTTCGAAAAATATTTTATTTGAATCGCTCTACTTCACGAATGGATATTGTATTAATTTATAGTAAAACGACAACGAATACTTGTCTACTAGTTCGATTCTCTATCAATAACTATTGTGTCATTTTGATCTAAATTGTGCTTCATCAAGAAACAAGTCTATACTTTCCTCTTGTGCTTCAATGGTTCGTGTTTAATGATAGACTATTCGCCTTTTAAATGTGAGCCTCTCTATGTGAAACAGGGGGGGGTGTGTAAATACATGTTCGTAAATTGTCGTCCAAGATTAGCCTGTGTAGTTCGCACAGGCTTATCACGGACGACACTTTCCGATTTTATGATATTTTTCGTTAAAAGAAAGTCTCTTCTTACCCAAACTTCAGTTTACGCAAATGCATTAAACCCCATTTTCACAGAGCGCGGCTCATTTACATTCAATTGTGGTTCTGGGATTTGCGCTTGTTCCTCCAGTGGTACATGGCGTGTGTTGCATAGGCAAATAGTCAATTGTCTTCATAAAAAGGCAATACTAATTTTAATATACTTTTGTTATTCAACAATTCAGCGGTAACGAGAGTTTCTTTGTTGTGATGCCTCTGCAGTTTCATGAATTCTATATTTAGTACATATGGATTTCAAAATTATGAAAATTAAATGGTGTATTTAAAACGTCAATTAAGGTACCACAAAACAGTGATATGTAAGTACTAAGAGTGCATTAAAGTGGACGACTGAATGCACATTTAAATGATATTGATTGAAAATGTAATTTTAACAATATTTTTGTTATAGAATATCTACGGTAGATATAATCGATATTCAGGTATGTGTAATATATTACAGCTAACCTGTTTGTTTACTGAATTTTGTGACACAACTAACGGGAGTATTCATATTTTCCCATATATTGGGACAACATTGTTCAATATATAATATATTTTAAATCATTCAATGATATAAGAGCACTTTCCTTAAAGTGCATATACATTTCAAACGTTAATATACGAATCTTTTGTGGGGGGTTTTCGAACACTTAATAACATTGTATTTGTTTTGAATAGTTCGTTGCTAGCAATGTAACTTCAGCCTACACTTGTTTCAACATGTCAATACCAAACACGTCTCTTTTCCCTGTTTCCCGTTCCCATTTAGTTTTCACTTCAACTGCACATCAAATCAACAAAAGCGCACTTGTCAATACGGTAATAATATAAGCGCTTTCTTGGAGAAGATCTATTAAAACAAAGCGGCTTACGAAATTGAATCATGAGTTTTTAATTGAAGTAAATGGCTTCTCACAGCGATTATAACTTCACGAGTTGATCGAATATCGATATCTAGTTACGCTGGGGACAATATGGGTCGTGTTAGGCCCACCCCGGGAGCGACTCATGCGATGAAATCAAAGTTTATATTTAGGGTATTGCGAGCCTACTTTTGGTAATGGCTACACCTTGAAAATAACAAGATATTATTGTTCAATCAAACGTTAATTAATAACGGCAAATTCTGTAGTTTACTTGAGTTTTTCGAAATAAAACTTCTAACTTGCATTCGGCGTCATCTCTTAACTTATGGCTATTATCAAGCACTAAGCGTGATTCGGATGGACCTTTCTCTACACATGCAACACACACATTTTGCTACAAATTACCTTATATTACTTGCTGCTTTTTTAACTAAAAGAGCATGCCTTTCTTACTAAACATTAACACTTATAATTCCACAGGCATCACGCCGGGTATGCGAATACTTTTATGACGGATGGCACTTCCATAACAGCGAACAACAAACGCCACGCGCGAGAGGTAATTTAAGTTCCTCTGTTGTTGTTTTTTTTTAAAGTTATATCCTAAAGATTAGTTTTTGGCCGCCAAGTTTGAACATGGGCCATGCCGGGCCAAAAACTAGGTCACGGGGTCACTTGGTGCGTTTTTTTACATTCAGCATGGTGTCCGCTCTCTAATTCAAGTAGTATTCATCCGATCTT
Organism: Dreissena rostriformis; assembly: GCA_007657795.1. Taxonomy (NCBI): domain Eukaryota; kingdom Metazoa; phylum Mollusca; class Bivalvia; order Myida; family Dreissenidae; genus Dreissena; species Dreissena rostriformis. The sequence goes on from VMBQ01003071.1 coordinate 68,230, forward strand.
CGCCAAACTTGGTCAGAAGTTGTATCTTGATGATGTCTAGGCAAAGTTCGAACATGGGCCATGCCGGGTCAAAAAGTAGGTCACGGGTCACTTAGTGCATTTTAAACATTGAGCATGGTGTCCGCTGTTTTTTGTGAAGACAACTTGTAAAATATTCTGTGTCAATGCGGCATGTGGGGGTATTCGTCACGTCTGTTCTTTCAAATGTATTCTTGTTTTGTCTTTTCACAGGATCTGAACCCATGGATAAGAAGACTCTATCGAAGTATAGGTGCTTCTATTGTACATCACCTACATAAAACACAGATGAATATTCGGAAATTGTGGAGCATTGTGTAAAAGGCCACAAGTGCCAGACTTTAAAATATAGAGAGCTTATTCTTCAAAGCGAAACTTGATTGCTTAAATACCAGTCGAAGTCCCACTTTTATAACTGGCCTCGCAAATTCCACACGAGAACCGTTCGCTAGTACACAATTCTTCTTCTAAACTAGTGTCCAACAACGAACCGTCGGCGGCATTCATAAGCTCCGATTCACTCATCCTGTAATAAATAATTGTGTCACGTATATGCAACTTCATATGCAGAATGTGTTGTGTCTATATTAAAAACAAAGACGGGTATGCATAACTTTTTACACCACTGTCGTGTGATTAAATCGACCTCGCCCGTTCTTTTATTGCTATTTTCTTTTACTGGCATTGAGCCAAAACGTTCCAATAGGATTTCGGACCTGCATCGCTGCTGATATTAATCTCTGAGAGGCAGTTTAAGCAGAGTGATTATTCATGACATGCTATCTAATATATAAGTAAATAGCCTTAGTAACTTCATTAGGACATAAAGATACATGCTTTAGGTCAACCGTTTAGCAAAGAACGTAATTTAAAATGTATGGTCATATATATTTTACTCATCAGACATATACAATTTTTTTTCACATTTATCTTTCACATTTATACCAAATCATAATCATATTTCAAAGGGATAAGAACATGCTTCGGTAATTCGTTTTTAATTTACGTAAGTACATACATTTTTATATATTGTCTGCTTACTTTAACAGTATTCCACAGCGAATTCTGCATTTTTGATTCACTAAAAAGAGNTGTGTTGTGTACAAATATGCAAGCAAAAGCTCTGATAATTATCAGAGCTGTTGCTTGCATATTTGTACACAACACAATACATATACAAAGAAGAAATACGTATACATTGTATTACAAATATATGTCTTCGTGTTTCTTTTTCGGTTAATGGTATAACATGGTAGCATTAAGCTGTTTGGTGGTGTATTAAATAAATAAATAAATAAGAACCACGAAGCGCACATATAAAAACAATATTACTGATCTTAAAAAGTACTGTTAGTTTATTGAAAAGGCACTTAATACTTACATATATTATTTAAGATCGTCCTTAAGTTATCACACCTGGTAGAATTTAAAAACTGTTCCAAACGCTATACACTCTGCCATAAGTTTTTCATACTTAAGTGACAGTAAAAAGTACAAATTGGCACAAGTCTTGGTATGTTAAAAAATCACTTACACATTTCAAGGACGAACACTGAGCCAAGTTATTGTGTTAAAGGGTAATTATTGACATTATCATCATCAATTCCTTGACCGGTTTTGCCGTAGGGGAGGAAATGAGGGACGACGATACAGAAATGATCCTCCAGTCAGGTCTGTTGTGTGCTGCTGAGAGTAATTCATCCATGGTAAGGGATGTCCACTCTTTTTGCACTGTCCATCCAGTTTTTTTCTCTGACGGCCTCGATGTCTATCTCCCTCAAACGTGCCCTGGAGAACAGTCTTGCACAGAGAGTCGTGTCTGGTGACGTGTCCAAACCAAGACAGCTTTCGTCGTTTCACGGTCGCCAGTAGGGATTATTACCCGATGCCTTATATAAATGATAATTAATTATTTTTTGCTAAATTCTCGTCGAAAAAGTTATGTCGCAATGTTTTAAACTGTTACCGGTTAATATTTCGAACTGTTGATCGGGCAATAGTTTGAACTGTTGCCCGCTCGTGCAGACTACCCCTGTAGTACATCCTATATTATATACCTACCTCATATATAATATATAGTATAATTTAATTTGCTCTTTTTTCTATCATTGAAATTTGATCAGGTAAAAAAAACAACAGTTATTTCATGGATGCGTTAACAGTCTAATTGTTGTCCCTCTGTATCAGGGCTGACATATCGGCCTCGGGCAACAGTTCCAAAGTCGTCCCTGATACCTTGGGACAACAGTTTTGACTGTTCACCGCGCATCCATGAAATAGCTGTATACTGTTGTGTGCCAAAAAGTGTTGCAGTCATGTTCCGGACGTACTCGTTGGTCTTGTGCTCCGTGTATGAGATGCGGAGCAGTTTTCGGAGACATTTATTTTCAAATGTCTGTATCCTGCGCTCTGTGTCCACGTGAAGCGTCCAGGTCTCGCATCCGTAGAGCAGGATGGAGACTACGAGGGACTTGTAGAGCCTGTATTTGGCGGGGAAGCTGATGGAACTGCTTGTCCACAACCTACTCAGTCTGGCCATCGCTGCGGTCGCCATGGCAATTCTTATTCGGAACTCAGCGGAACTGGTACCATCCTTTGACATTGTTGCGCCCAAGTACTTGAAGCTTGTAACCCGAAATATCCGATTATATCGGATCCAACTTCAGATTCGCGGGTACGGATCCACCCATGGAAATTTCGGTTCCGAATATTTATTTTCGTAGTTGTATGTTACCTAAAGCGGTTTTCACAAGATTCTTTTTTATACAGACTGGTTCTGTTTAAAAGATAAAAGATACGTATAACAGTCGATATTTATGGACATTTCACACTCAAAAATGCATATCATCCGAGATCCTTCGGCTTTTATCGTATAAAGTACCTATTTTCGCGAACATGTCAGGGCGGACAATTTATGACTCGGGATTGTCTTCGTAGTAGAGTAAACGAAGGACCCTGCAAAAAGTGAATCAGAACACTCCCCTTTCTGGCACAGATAGCATCAAGGTATCGTGTTATGCAGGGAACTTGAGTCTCCAGTTAGATAACACTCTCCACAGCTGGGGACACCTTGCCAGTGCTCATATGGTTTGCCTGGACCCGGACAATGTTGATATGTGAAAACAAAATTCAAACTGTATGAATTGTGAAAATTGGATTTGTCAACGAGCGATGTATTAAGTGTTAAGGTTTTATTTTCTTTCGACATTGTTATACAATGTTATAATACATTTTTTATTGCGGTATAATATTAACATACTTCTTTTACCGGTTCTTAAGAAGAAGAAAAACTGAAAAAAGATGGTAAAAGAGTAGTTTGTTTTGTGTTTTTGTTAAATATGTTTTTAGGCCAAATTATATTTCTAAAACATTTTTTTTCTTTAATTTGGACAGTAAAATTCTCATTTTCTCTTATTTGATTGATCCGGATCCGAAAAACTGCAAGAAACCTTATTTTGATTCGGATTCGGATCCGAACCAATGTTTTGGATTCGTTACAGCCCTAGTTCATGGCTATGTCTGCACTGGTGTTGGTCGTGCTGTTCACCATGATCTTGGATTTCTCCGTGCTGACCTCCATCTCGTATGCTCCTGCTCTTTCATAGAGTTTGTTGGTGAGATCTTGAAGTTCATTGCTGGTGCCACCCATGATATCAATGTCATCAGCGAATCTCAAGTTGGAGATGGGTCTTCCACCGATGGAGAAAGAGGTGTGGTGGTCATCGAGAGTCTTCTGCATTATCTTCTCAAGGCAAATATTGAACAAGAGGGGAGAGAGCAGACATCCCTGACGGACGCCCACTGATGTCCTGAAGAAGTCCCCTTGCTGTCCGTTGAGAAGAACTGCGCTGCTAGCGTTTCCGTAAAGTTCTTGAATGACTTTCACCAGCCCCTCATCAATGTTGAATCTTCTCATAACATTCCATAACATGCCACACGCGGTCGATAGCTTTCTGAAAATTAATTAAGTTGTGGAAGAGCTCACGTTGACATTATATAAAGCTTTAAAACGCGTTTGCCAAACTGTTGGACAAAATAAGTATTTTATTATGTGCTTTTCGCTTTCATCTGATTTAATTGTAAACGGGGAAAAAAAATAGTTATTTTTATTACGCTCGCTTTTTCCACTTTTTTTTGGAAAAAATCCTTCGAACAAATGACCAAATTTGTTGTGGCCTTAAATGTGTATTATGAAAAAAATACGTGTATACAATAATGTTTGGTATTGTACTTTTTTATTTGAGTTATTGAAAATTGCATACCCCCATTTAGTTCTTCATGATGACGGTGACAAAAAAACTAAATTGTGCAGTGCCATATAGGCTATTGCTATTGCACGACTATCATGTGCCATGGGCCCGTATTGAACACCTTTGGCAGTATTTGTCGAAAGCTTCTGTCTGATATGACTTCTTTGTCATCGTTATGTTTGTATTATTATTATTTGTAGTTTTTGAAAAATATTTTAAAATNAACCGATACAGCAAATGGCGAAATGTGGTAATTCTGCACATTAATCATATTTACGGTGGTCTCTGGCATCGGTCAGGATATAATTCAAGGACTTGACGAGCTGCTATCGACCGACAAGCTGCCATTGTCACGTCATTAAGATTCCCAATCGCGAACGCTCTCGTGCTTAACCGGAAATAACAAAAATGGCGTAACTTCAGAACGAGGCATTAAGCGCGTGCCAGACCGGATGTTGCTATTTATAGAAATGATTTATATGGATTTTGTTTCACCTTTATCGGCTGTAACGCGGGCTTGTAACCAGATAAATTCGCCATTTGTCTGATTAGATCTTTTCAAATGCACGTTTGATTTATTTTGCGTTCGCTCCTGAAATCTATCAATGAGTAAATTGATAAATAATTGCGTTAACTGCTATATAATGATTGTGTTATTGGACAAGGCAGTTAAACGGGTTGCAATTAACAATTGTTGGACTCTGAAGAACTCTACCCACGAGCTTGTTAGCAGCATCCAACTGAGTTCTGTGAAATAGCAATGTGGGGTTTCTGTTTGTTTCTTCTTGCTTCAATATTTATTTCAAAATTCTTCTATATTAATGCCAATATTGGTATATAGGCATATTTGGCCATTCACGTAACTTCTATTTTTACAATCACGACGACATATATTTGTAAAACAATGTGTTGTGTACAAATATGCAAGCAAAAGCTCTGATAATTATCAGAGCTGTTGCTTGCATATTTGTACACAACACAATACATATACAAAGAAGAAATACGTATACATTGTATTACAAATATATGTCTTCGTGTTTCTTTTTCGGTTAATGGTATAACATGGTAGCATTAAGCTGTTTGGTGGTGTATTAAATAAATAAATAAATAAGAACCACGAAGCGCACATATAAAAACAATATTACTGATCTTAAAAAGTACTGTTAGTTTATTGAAAAGGCACTTAATACTTACATATATTATTTAAGATCGTCCTTAAGTTATCACACCTGGTAGAATTTAAAAACTGTTCCAAACGCTATACACTCTGCCATAAGTTTTTCATACTTAAGTGACAGTAAAAAGTACAAATTGGCACAAGTCTTGGTATGTTAAAAAATCACTTACACATTTCAAGGACGAACACTGAGCCAAGTTATTGTGTTAAAGGGTAATTATTGACATTATCATCATCAATTCCTTGACCGGTTTTGCCGTAGGGGAGGAAATGAGGGACGACGATACAGAAATGATCCTCCAGTCAGGTCTGTTGTGTGCTGCTGAGAGTAATTCATCCATGGTAAGGGATGTCCACTCTTTTTGCACTGTCCATCCAGTTTTTTCTCTGACGGCCTCGACGTCTATCTCCCTCAAACGTGCCCCGGAGAACAGTCTTGCACAGAGAGTCGTGTCTGGTGACGTGTCCAAACCAAGACAGCTTTCGTCCTTTCACGGTCGCCATTAGGGATTATTACCCGATGCCTTATATACATGATAATTAATTATTTTTTGCTAAATCCTCGTCGAAAAAGTAATGTCGCAATGTTTTAAACTGTTACCGGTTAATATTTCGAACTGTTGATCGGGCAATAGTTTGAACTGTTGCCTGCTCGTGCAGACTACCCCTGTAGTACATCCTATATTATATACCTACCTCATATATAANTCTTTTGGATTGGCTAAAGTTATCCATATTTATACAATTGGCTGCGGGGCTTTAATTAACCGAATTCGCTGTAAAAGTGGGATAAATAGCAATTTCCGTTGTATGATTTGTGTTGTTGTTAGTTCGACCCCTAATTAAATATAAAGCTGTATTTATAAATGGAGCTTGATCAAGTATGGAAGACAAAAGCAAACACGCAAAACTTGAAACGTGCAATTCAAGGCATTTGTTTATAAGTAACACATACTAAGTAACACAGACACAGAGCAATTGCGTGTCCAAACACCATCTGCACGGTAAGATGTGGTTGTCTCACAAATTATTTCATATCCTTTATCTCGCATGAAAATTGCAGTAGACACATTAATAATGCTGAAGCTCTATTAAATGATGTTTAAATGAAGCGACATGCTGCAAAACAAGCACATAATTATATGCAATCGCAAGTCCCTAACATAAAATCGAGCAACATTACTTTGCAACACGGACATATAAAACGTGATGATTTCAGTATTAATCACGAAAATACATAAATAATTACATTTTGGCGTGGAATTATTCCAAGAAGCATCTGGGGGACAAAAAAACATCGCTCTTTTAATGTCAAACACCTCGCTGCAAGATAGAATTCGATAGAGGGCGATGTATCAATTATATTTTCGGCAGAACATAACATGGACCAAAATTACAATGCTTCATAAAAGAAGCGTAATGGAATCGAATAACAATAAACATCAATGCAAGAAAAAGATTAACATAACATACTATAATTGTATAAACAGAACACTTATTGAAATTAATACTTATACACGCAAACATCTTTATGAAGAGATAAAATCTTGTTAGTATCACCAAGTCTTTTATATTCAAGGCAAGCGAAAATTTTCTTATTATGTACATGTTTAACACAAACAACGTTCCAATCAACAAGATCATCATTAAATGAAATCATAGACCGACAACAAAAACAAATTAATAAATTGAATAAAGTTTTAATATTTTCATTTTTCAAATAATTTTAAAATTACACTGATTTTATTTATTCAAACACAATTTTATTTCATCCCACCTAAAAGCGACAAAACATGCCACAAAGTTTGGTGTTTATTTCATGTTTTGAAGCAATGCGTGATTTGATAAAGTTTGGTCTATATTAATTTTGTAATTGACTGATTTAAAACGTTGCAACTTTGCTAAAGATGTTTATGCTTACGAATTTATGTTAACGCGATAATGAATATATTTAACAACAATTGCAGATGTATTATACGTCAATACATGTGTGTATGTGGGGAAAAATTTATCTTTCGACACAATGAATCCATTATCCTTATTCTCCGTTTTCAGTTTGATAAAACAAATATCAAAACGCATAATTATTATTGAGAGTAATTCATAGCTGTAAATCCTTACAGCTTTTATTAATTGTTGTACTATATTAAATAACTCATCCTTTATTTATAATCAATTGCTGTAGTCTTATAATTATTTTCGTTAACATGTTTGTTTATAGGATTTTCGCTGCTTTGGACAGTATTTCATTAAGTTTTATCAAGGCTTTTAGGTAATCTCTTTACACTTTACACTTACATTTAAAAATACTCAGTTCACATACCAATGCCATTAACTGATAACTGCCCTAGTTGAATGTCCGTTTCTATAACATTATTTGCGTTGGTACTAGTTATTCAAATTATTTCTTCCGCCATTCTTCCTCTTCCACAGTTTCAAGTGGAGCAATTATATAAAAACAACTCTTTAAAATACAGATGCTAGAGCAAGAAAGTATAATTTAAGAATCCATTTGGAAAATTGCGGATAAATAATTGCACAACCCAAATAATGTATTGTACATTTCTGGTTCTACCAACCGGTAGTCGTCCGTTTAATTTTGGTTAAAAAGGACTTAGACTATTAGATAGCATTTTACATCAGGTTAAGAGTTAAAAGTGTATTTCAACAAACATTAGGTCTAAAGCCCATGAGTACACACATATTAGAACACAATGTATTCACAGATGGTCAATGACGTACAGACATTTTTACAGAACCAAGATCAAAATCTTTTCAGAAAGTTGTTATAATACAACAAATTGATATACACATTATCGTATATTGTATGTTTATATTAAGTAGATAAATAAATGAAAGTACATGGAGAGCGAATACAAATCTAAAGTAATTTACCGTTGAAGTTAACATCATTAATGATTCTATTTAATCACCGATCTGTTCAGACTTTTTTTCTGAAAGAAATACACTGAAATTACTTCCACAGATAAATGGATTTAATTACTGTACACTTACATGGCTTGCTATTGTCCGTATAAATGCAGATCTTCGTTTATTAACTATTGTTAAAGAACGGGGACGAACAGAATAATACAATATAATTAGTTTTTTAGTATTTTCCGTTTTAAGTGATTTGATAGAAACTGCAAAATTTCTTCCTGGTGGTTTTGCGCCGCTGTCATTTAGTAATGGTCGTTATCAAAACAAAATTCTTGCTGGTTCCGCAAAATTTTGAATTCGTTTATTTTTTACGCTTTATTCGGAAGGTCTTTTTTAATATATACAAAATATAAGATATTCAACGCAATTCGAGTCGTCACATTAAGAACGAACAATTCGACGCTCGACTGTTTATACTGTTCGCTGTTCATTTTCTGGTGTATTTCAGAATACAACCTATGGTTCACTTTGAGATATAATCGTGATGTTGCATTTTGGTCAGACAATTATCGAAATCATCAAAGGAGCAAACTCGTTAATCAAACGAGGAATGGGAAATTAGAGTAGGGAGTCAACTTCAAAAGGGCATTATTGTTTCAATTAATTGTTAGAAAATCAAAATATATCACCTATTTATCCGTGGAAGTGATTAAAATGTCACTATTTCTCAAAGGTAATGATTATATATCGCCATTAAAATACAACGTTTGTCACAGTTGAGATAGCCAGGCCTAACAATCACCATGGGCACGATATAATAAGGCTTTTCTACATTGATATGTTTATATACTGATTACACGAGCAGATGTTGATAGTTGTCTTAATATGTTTGTCCAAGTGTACATAGTTGTATTGCTCGTGGGTGTTTCATTGTTTAATTATGTTTATGTCTTTGAGAATTGAGCATTTCTCTTTTCTATAGTACGTTGTCTATACTGAACGCAATTGTATACGAGGCCCACATGCAATACATATTTAAATGCATCAACACAAAATTGTTAGTTTGTCCTCACGTCAAAAAACAATGTGTGTTTCATTATAAAAACTAAATAAGCTTGATAATGTAAACTGCGATTATCAGAGTTAAAGATCCGTGTGTTCATACACTCTATAAGAGAAATTCGAAACAATTCCATGTTCATAATGACTAAGCTGAAATACTGACTTGAAAATAAAAAGGCAATTTAAGTCGTTGTTGCGTGTTGGTTCTTGCAAAATGCAATTTAAGACACCGACTTATCGACAAATATTAAGTATGTTTAAAATTGTTTAATTTAAGCTTGCATGTTTCATTTCACCATAAGATGTAGACAAATTATGTTAACACATCAATAAAGATTAAACTAAACATGTATCCGAATAACACAACATATATACTATTTCATACAACAACATCCACTGTAAAAAGTACTAGAACGTCTATTAAGTACATGACATAAACAATAATGCGTAAACCATGCTTAAGACATTTTACGAATCGTGGTCTTGTCGTCATTGATAAGAGTTAATGGCCGGATCTAATTAAAAAACTAATTTGTATTTGTCGTGATAACTTTGTTTAATACTATCAATTTTTTATTCATTACGGAAACGATGCTTTAAAATCTGAGGTATTGGCGTTATTTAATAATCAGCTAAAACCTTTATGGAGCTAACACACCAGAGCAGTAAATATATGTTTATCTTGATATTATGCCGTGTAGCCTAACAATCTCTTTCCTGTGCGTAAACCAATTTCCGTGTATTGCCATCACCAGATTCTATCAGTGCATGCAATGCACATTCAGTCGTTTTAACGTTCGTTTATTCCACAGTTTGCAATTATAATATACGGACAAGCAGGGCGGGCTTGTCAAATGTAAGAGCTGCTGGTTGTTGATTCGAACGAATCGCTGGACACAACTAGTTAAATAATGATGTGTTTGCCTGTTTGCTTTGCGCAATGTATGTGTTTTGTCAGACTGTATGGTAAGTGTTCACCAATGGAGAACCTCGTGCTATAACCGGATTTCACTCCTGCTCGTGCAGCTGAAGTTTCATTTTATTTGTATTACATCACATACCATGTCAATATCCTTGGATTGTGTATTGTTGCGTTTCTTGTGTCTGCCGATTAATGCACATTTACCTTTCAGCACTGGTAACATTATGTTTTGTAGGAGAATGACCGGCGATTGCGCTTACAATCTATCTGACAGGTCTTAATGTTGTACCCTCATCAAAGATACTTAACTACACTTCATCAATCAACGAACATGTAAGAAGTATTTGCAGAGACAAGGAAAGCCTTACCTACATTAGGGATAAAACATATCTGATTTGCGTGTTAACTGACAAAATGGTGACGTGGTCAGAGATACCTACGAGCATCAATCCTAAAGAAAATGTGTAGTATGCGTCATGGTGGCACGCACATCAATTGTGGAATTCAGGGAGTTTCTCCTCCTAAGAGACAACAGTGTGCAAGGTGGAACGTCATTGCGTAAATTGTCTAGATTATAGAAAGAGTACATGTAGGTGAAACTTCTAGATTGTTAAATGAGAGACTCAAGGTATAAAGGGCATATATAATATATCGAAAAAAGAAGCGGAACATGTCAGCTCCTGATGGCATGATATAAGTTAAGAGTGGGAATATATATATCCGTGTGTTCCTGACAATTCTGGTTCATACCGAAAGCCCAAGGAGGGACCTTGACTCTAGAGAGAAGTTCCTAATGGACTGAACTTGACGCTTTATAGAAACACTGACTGGAAGAGAATGATATTATAATTAACTTCAGAAATTTATAATCCCGGGGACCAGCGAGTAATGGCGGCTTTTTTTAGCTCTCGTCTAAACAAGTGTTTATTTATAAAATAAAGCCATAAAAAAACATTTTTTTGCGACAGTGCGTTTTAGTGTCTGTGCAACCCGGGATAAATGATGTTACTAACCACAAAAAAACAGCTTGGCATGGATTCTAACTAAGGCGTTTATGAAACGGTCACATTTTCAATATAAATGTATTGGGTGCGGCCATATTGTTTTTACCTGATGTTTACCTGCGTTGTACACAGTTTGTTACCTCATGTGAAACGGTACATTGTGAAGGACACCCACACTCGGAAAACTAACGTATACTGTGCAAAACTAGTTAGGTAATAAAGTGATTACACAATGTCAACTGAAGAAAAAAACAACGTAAAAAGGACATAAACTCTACTGGTAGTATCAGTGAAATTGATGTACCAGAATCACCATCACAAAACAAACAACAAGAACAAACACCAAAAAATCAAAAAACGCGAAAGGCAAAAATGTCAAAAGTTGGAGAGACAATTTGGAAATCACTGTGTAACGTGTCCTCTGAAATAAATCACATGAAATCTCAACTAAAAGACATGTATCATATCTTTGCAAATGCAGCATCAACCGTCGATAGGTCTATTGAAAAATTAAATAACAAAATTAAACAACTTATAGAAAAGTACGTCGCACGAATTAGAAATACCATGAAAGAACTATTATCTGGCATGAAAGACGATATAGTGGTCTCACTTTCAAAGCAGATCGAAGTGCTGGAATCGAGAATATTCGAACGCGAAATAGAATATGATATACTATAACAGGACGTTAAAGGCCTTAACAAGAAACTCGCAGATCAGGAAGAAGTCAATTCTAAACTGGCTGATTCAATCGTCAAGAACGAATCTGAAAGGCGAAATATTGAGAATGAGGCAAACCAATACAGCCGAAGTAACAATGTCATAATCAGCGGAATTTTGCATATTGAAGAAATCGTAGAGGGAAGAAAACAATTCAAGAAGTTTGAAACCGCTGAAGAAACAACCAAATACATGGTTGAAACCCTAAACACCAGACTGGACTTTCAAATAGACACAAGCGATATCGACATCGCCCATCTTTTGAAGAAAGGCCCTGACGGTAAGAAGGACATTATTGTGCGCTACCAGTCGAGTTTACTGCGTAACTCAGTGCTGAAACAAGGTCGTGTTCTCCGCCAATCAGGCATATTTGTTTGAGAAGACCTCACTCCTCTGAATTTGGAGGTCTTCATGAGTGTTAAGCGAAACATGTCTGACGAAGTGTCCAGTGTATGGACCGGTAATGGGGTTATCTTCTTAAAAAAACGCATAGGAACAGGTCACTCGCGTCGACTATGAGGACTATCTGACCTGGTTAGATCTGCGCTGACCGAAACGACCTACAAAATAACGACGAACAGTGCCTTCATTATCTTTCACTGAACAGTATAGATTTGTGAATGATTTAAACTGTGCTATCATGCTTTACACATCTTATAAGTAGATGTAGTTATAACAGTTCTCGTATCATCATAATTGTCTGAAGTGGTTAAATAGATTCACGAAATAAACGCTTGTTTTGGTTGTCGCCTTTTTGTAGACAAAGTTAACAAAGAAAAGCATGTGTATAATAAATATTGATTTAACGTAAATAAATATTATAATAATAAGCTTAGCGGTTAACAAAATCAACGTTTGTATTGTGAATAAGCATGACATGACAAAATAAGTAATAATACGTTTGACAATATTAATTGTTTACAACTTCTAATGTAAAGTGTTTACATTAGGGAAAACCATATAGTGAACATTACTATAAACAATAAATAAGAATATTTATAAATATTATATTGTGTTACATTAAATATACTTATAATTTGTTTTATAGTGATGGCAACACCAATAATACATTAAGCTCGCGATGTTTACATAGTGTATTTTGTATAATATATTAAATAGTGTAATTAAACTGTAAAATAATGAAACTTTATAGTGAACATCAACTGTAAGCAATAAATAAAGAAATAAATAAAGAATATTTATAAATAGCATATATATGTTACATTAAACCTTCCAATAATAATCGTTATTCATTAAATCACTGTTAATATAATAAGATGTGAACTAAATTTATGCAATGCATTGCATATTGTAATATAATAGATGATTTAGTCCTTTTTTATATTAACACTTGGTATGTTTCCAGCTGCATATATATGCCGATATAGTTATGCGTTTTCACAAATTGTATGTAATGTGTTTATAGAGCATATCCATGCTTAAGCTGTCTGACTAAGATGTAAGGTATTGTTTTTGTACATATAATGTTTTTGTGTTTTCTCCTTTAAATCTATATATGGTTGCATAGAGAAACAAGAGATATGTTTTTCAGAAACACAATGCCCCCTACTGCGCCGCTTTGAATAATAAAAAAAAAAATGACCTTGAAGGATGACCTTGACCTTGACTTTTCACCACTCAAAATGTGCAGCTCCATGAGATACACATGCATGCTAAATATCAAGTTGCTATCTTCAATATTGCAAAAGCTATGACCAACGTTTAAGTTTTCGGACGGACACAAAGACTGACAGACGGACGGACTGACAGTTCAACTGCTATATGCCACCCTACCGGGGCATAAAAATTACGTTCTCACAGATAATATTGTTTAGCAAAATACAATGTATTGTTTATAACATCCATTGCTGAGACTTGGATTGTGATCGTTTGCATACAGTGTACTCATCTGAGCCATATTTTTATTACACTAAATCTATTGTTTAAGATGAATAGCTCTTTTTTTTTAAATGAAACTAACTGGTCAAGCACAAACAAATTATCATTCACATCACCATCCACCTTTTTTAAATGATTAAAATATGTACTTTGAATGTAAAAGGACTAAACAATAAAGACAAACGAATACAAATCTTCAAATGGTTAGACGAAAAAATAATAGTTTATGCCTACTACAAGAAAGTCACTTGACACATACTTTAGCACAAACCCTATAAGATGAATGGGACGGAGACTGTGTCTATTTCAGTGGACAACATACTAATAAACAAGGCATTGCATTTCTGATTATAAACAATATAGGGATCACAGTCGATAATTTTAACGAATTAATAATTGGAAGACAAGCAAGTATTGATATAAAAATACATGAAACACAATTAACATTAATCAACGTTTACAGCCCTAACATAGATGATTCCACATTTTACGAAACATTACAATCCTTTATAATTAATAACCAAGATAAAAACATTATAATCGGTGGTGATGTCAATACTGTCCTCAATCCATTATTAGATAAAAAGAAGGGAAACCTTTATGCTCATTCTAAAAATAGAAACATTATGAATAGAATAATTGAAAACTACAATATGATAGACATCTGGCGTACAGAAAATCCAAACGAAATCAAATTCACCTGGCACTCAAACACAAAACCAACAATATTTTGTAGATTAGACTATGTTTTAATATCTGAGTCTCTTTGCAACATTATTGACACATGTAGCATACAACCAGGATTTATGACTGACCACTCTCTAGTTGAACTTAAACTGCACAAACTTCAACCTGAAAGAGGCCCGGGATATTTCAAAATTAATAACAGCATCTTATTAGATACACAATATCAAACACAAATAAAACAGGAAATATTCTATACAGTTCAAAATAATAAAGATGCAAACCCAAACACCTTATGGAAAGTAATTAAATGAAATATACGTAACACAACAATTATACACACATCATTTTAACAAAACGAAACACACAAACTTGAAACTGAAACCATCAAAACCATTGAAACACTTGAACAACAACTGCATGAAACAAACACAAATGATACCACCGCCATTGAAAATGAAATAACATCAAACAAACAAGTATTAGAAGGAATTTATAATACACGTCTCAATGGAATAATACTACGAGCACGTGCACAGCATGTTGAACACAATGACAAAAATACAAAATACCTTGCAAACATTGAAAAACGTAGTAGCAAAAGTCCAGGATCTGATGGCATCACTATCGAGTTTTATAAAATATTCTGGAATGATATTAAAACACATTTAATTAATTCACTAAACTAGTCATTTAACAACGAAAACCTAACTACGCTTCAAAAATAAAGTATAATATCACTCATTCCAAAACCTGGAAAAAACTTAGAATCCTTACCAAACTGGCGCCCGATTAGTTTACTAAACAATGCAAAAATTGCATCTAAAAGTATATCAAACAGAATTAAAAAAATATTACCATCAATCATCTCAAGATCACAATCTGGTTTAATTAAAGGACGTTACATTGGTGAAAACGTACGTCTGATACAAGAATGCATAAGTTATGTCAACCAACCAAACAATTCTGGCCTTATTCTCTTTGCAGACTTCGAAAAGGCTTTCGATTCACTAGATCATTCGTTTATGTTCTCTTGCTTAGAGAATATGAATTTTGGTGAAAGTCTTATTAAATGGGTTAAATTGTTTTATACCGATATTAACAGCATAATTATTAACAATGGTTATTTTCCAAACAGTTTTAACATCGAAATTAGGGTAAGACAAGGATGTCCACTTTCATCCTCGCTATTTATTATATGCATCGAGTATTTATCACACTATATCCAATCAAATAAACATATAGAGGGAATATCGCTAGAACCAGACAAAGAAATTAAACAGTCCCTATTTGCTGCAACTTACTTTTTAAACGACAATAGTGACTCATTCAATACTCTTATAGAATCGCTAACCCTTTTTGGAATGGCATCGGGTCTTAAACTAAACAAAAGAAAATGCACTGTGCTACGAGTAGGTAAATTCAAACAAAGTAATATTCATCTTAAAACGAAATGAAATTTAATTGGACATCAGATGAAGCAACAATATTTGGAATATTTTTTACAAACAATGAAAATGAAACAGTTCTAAAAAACATATTGCCAAAATTACAAAATTGTTTAAAATCATGGCAACAACGTAAACTTACACTAATAGGAAAAAACACCGTGTTGAAAACGTTTGCAATCCCTAAATTAATTTATACACTCACAGTTCTCCCGAACCCACCAAATGATTTAATTAAAGATATAAAATCAGAAATATTTCATTTCATATGCCTTGTGACGGTAAACCTGATAAAATAAAGCAAACCCAATTAATTCAATCAGTAGAAAATGGGGTAATCCGACTAACGGACATAGACTCATTCCTGAATGCAATCAAATGCATTTGGGTTAAACGATATCTAGATAACAGCAATACGTAAATATAAATTATTCTACCAGAAAATTCTAAAAACATATGGTTATTCCTTACTTTTTGAATGAAGTATCAACAATAATATTTTAGATGAAATTTCAACCCAAAACATATTTCTATCTAATGTTCTATCGGCATGGTGTAAAGTTACTCATAATTTAGAAACCAAAATAAACAGTAAAACCGTTTTATGGAACAATAAAGACATAACTACCAACAATAAGACGTTTTTCTATAAACACTGGTTTCAACGAAACATAAAATATGTAGATCAATTGTACGACTACAGGATAAACGACTTCTATTCTTTTGATAATTTATGCTACATATTCGGAATACCTTCAAGTAATTTCATGATGTACTACACATTGATCAAAAGTATACCCATACATATTAAAGCTGCAAAAAACACAAATAACCCACCAAATACTCAAACAACATTCATAGAAAACATAATTTCAAAACAAAACAAAACGAACAAAATATTTTACGCACTTCAAATTAAAAACCATGCCGAAACCTCTAAAGCTCAAACTAAACGGCAAAACCTTCTCGGAGAAAAAGAATTTAATTGGAAACAAATATGTATCATGCCATATAAATCCACTACTGATAGCACACTGAGTAATGTTCAATATAAATACATCCAGAGAATCATAGGTACAAATAAATATCTTTTTAAGTGCAACCTATCCAACACAAATCTATGTGATATGTGTAGTGAACATATTGAAACAATAGAACACCTTTTCTGGGAGTGTAAACATATTCAAACTCTATGGAATTCATTGACAACCTTTCTAGAAAAACAAAAATTAAATGTAAAACTATCTCTCTTAGACATCTGTCTAGGAGTAAATACCTTCAAAATACCAGAGGTTAATAACACCGTGAACTACATAATAATATTAATGAAATATTTCATATTCAGCATGAAATACAGAAAACAAACACCTACAATGAACTGTTTTATCAATTATTTAAAACTTAAGATTCAGATTGAAAAAGAAATAGCCCTCAACAATGATACACTTCACATATTTGAACATGAATGGAAACACATAAAACTTTCATAAACAAGTCCAGTGTTTTTTTTTTTTTACTTTCTACCCACTTTTTGCAACTCATATTTATTCCCCCTTTTTTATCTAAAGGAAACCACAAGGTCAAAAAAGGAATATATTAGCATATCTTGTATAACATGTTTGAACATTATTGCTGCTTCATGATTTCATTTCGTTTTGTAATCATATACATGTATACATTGTATGTCTTATATTGAATAAAAAATAAAATACAAATATATAATTGTTTTAGCAGAATTAGCGTATTATTTTGTTTGTTTAACATTGTTTTAAAGAAATGGTATGATTTTTTATGACACAAACATCCTTGGCTTGAAAATATTACGTATCTTTTTGTTTAGTGTTGTTTTGATCTATATTATAAACACATACGTTTAGAAGACAAACACACGTGATATGGAAGTCAAACCCAATGCATATTTTTTAATTATTCAAAAAAGATTACGACTTAATTGTTTAGGAACATATCACCATAATCGCAAATTGACTAGTAGATATACCTATCAAAGATCTTGTTGACCAATACTGAGTAATATTTCATTAATAAAGTATAAAGAATGTTTCAATAAACCAATTACATTGCTTCTAATCATTGAGACACTTAAACACACATAAATGCCACTACAAACTACTAAGGTACAAATCCATAAACACTTACATGATTATTTGATCATATTGGTATAATACGTTTGGAGCAGCGTAAATTTCAACTGAACTGGAGGTTTGTGTACCGTTTACAGAACCACTCTCCTTTAAAATGGAACTCTCTTTAGAGTCAGTGTAGAATTATCGATTGTGTCCTACAACGCATCAATTCTACACGTTTTCTATAATGTTGTATACAACACATTTTCAAAGCATATTTCTGTTCTCATTAAAATTTTATTTCGACATTGACATGTTAATAAAAGATGTTAAAATAATCTTCGTTTGATAACGTGGGAAATCTCCTTGCCGAAAGTTCATTGATGATAATGTTTCGCACTTAATATATTTAATACATATCTATCGGTTAGTGATGACAAGTGCATATTGAAACGCTGATTAGTCCGATTGTTCATTTGCAGTGATATGGATAGAAAAATAACTAACCACATCTGTATATGTTTACTACACGCTCTGTTACACATTCTAGTTTGCCATCGGGTATAATGATATTCGTGCATATATGTGTCCATTAATAGGATGTGTATGTCAAGACAATTATAAATACATTTTGTTAAGAAATACACATTTTAAAACTTGGTAAACGAACTAAACGTACTAATGAAATTAATAATCAAGAAATCTCCAGCCCTTGACAAATCTTCTTGGATTAGAATTACACAATTCTAGAACGTTTTGTCAATATTGTAGTCATCGAACATATTGTTAACAACTCAAGTGTCTAGTAAGTTGTGTCAACACGTTGATAGTTTAGGTATATTCCCGCGTTCTGGTGACCATTCTTATATATATTGTATTAACTCTGGTCGATTTATTATATATTTCCCGGATGTTGGGGGTATAGACACTATTGTAATAATGAAACTCCATTAACGTTACCATGAGATATACCCGGTAGCTTATACCATAGAGGAAAATACATACAACACATCGGTTAGATACATATTGTACGGTTATAATAACTATTATTGCCGGGATGTAGTAGGAAATACAATGAGTGATTTTCAAACAAAGACTGTTCAATTATCTTCAATTTCAAATTGCGATCAACAGAAATACCATTTGTGCAATTGTTAGCTGAATGAACTATAACTATTTGCACTCAAGCAAGAAAGAGATGGAATGCGCTATTCTATTATTTGCCAATTATCTTTGATATACATTTGTTGTTACAGTTTCGTATCCAGTGGGGTAACAGAAAAGAGTGAAACTTTTTGTTCATAGAAGGGAAGTTCTTAAATTTGACATCTTTGTATAGGTAATCATTCTTATTTTAAGCATCGAGAAATCAATACTGTAAATGTAAATAAGCAAACATTGCACCTACCTATCAACAAAACCAAAATTATTTAACCACATTAGACTGTGGCCAATAGAGCGAAAGGCGATGCTGAATATGTTAAATTGGGATCAAATAGTCTGGTGTCTAAAACTCAGCACATGATAACCCCGGTAAGTGCTAAACAGAAAACAATTAAGTTGCAAGCATTCCTGAAAAAAAAAGTTCATTTAGGCTTTTTCATGAAATATGAAAATAAAATTTTCTTTTCACTAACCCTCTTTGAATATGCCAGAGAAAAGCACATTGCGTCTGGCATACAAGATCATACATGTTAACTCCGAGCACATGCGCTTACCAGTATGTATGCTATATATAACAATATAACACTGTATTATATAGATATGCACGTGAGCGTGGTCAATCGAATATGCACGTTCTGGCACAAGATAGAGACAATCGCTAATGAGAGTTTTTACATTATATTGTTTAACCCATTTATGCCTAGTGGATTCTCCCATCCTTCTAAATTGGATCAATTTATTTCCAAAATTAGGGATGTCTAGTATTTTTATTTCTATATTTAAAATATTTCTTACAGAAATTCCTTTAAGCAATTAGCACAGACCCTGATGAGACGCCGCATCATGCGACGTCTCATCTGTGTCTACGCTGTTTGCCAAGACCTTTTTTCTAAGCGCTAGGCATACATGGGTTAGATGATCTGGTTGCATCTGGCAGGCGTTATTGAGGACGATATACATACACAGATAATAAGTAAAAAACATAAACTTCTTATAAAATTGAGAATTCAAATCTATATTTAATATTCCAATATAAATAAGTGAATATTCGGTGCAACCAGCAAGAAGAACTCTTTTAGCAGCAAATCGTTCTGGCTTTAGGGGAAAATTCACCAATTTCGAAACAAACGATTGTCTCTTGTAAAGTACGTTATATACGCCACCATACGCACATACTATCACTTGTAATGATGATTAGCGGAAGCATGACACGGTTTACCGCCAACAAGTGGTCTGTCGGAGTATTGTTTTCTGATTCTAATATTAAAACCCATGTGCGCGGGTAATTAAAGTTATAACAAACAATAATGCGTCTAGCTAGTCCAGCTATTAACGTATTTATATATATAACTGAATTATATTAAATGAGCCATACATGTTCGCAAACTTGTAAACGAAAACACGCACTGGGTATCCATTATGTTGATGTATGTACAGTTTGACATGCCAATTAGTAATGGCAGAATAATGCATTAACCGACACCTGGTTGTTGGTGATCCTACATTACGTGTTTAACGTGTTGGATAGGTTCGTTGTTTGATACCTTATTCACATATCGAATTAAAAGGCTAAATAGTGATGTTCCTATTCTCGTTCCCTACACGTCACGTGTTGTGGAACATGATCATATATGGCGTCTCATTTTTAAGCGCTGTCTGAAGTGTAGTTCAATCAGTAGAGTACGTATACCTGCTTGCATATTATACTCCGTCTACGTTTTAATTCTTATTTCATAGAACAGTTATTGAAAACCCAAAAATGGTTAATGTCAAAATATGATCACATATAACCCAGTTATGGCATTTTGAAACAGTTAAATTAACGATGTAGATCCCAATTTAATGTTTTCGAACACTTTCAAGCAAACATACATTTTATAATATCACAACAAAACATTTCCGATAAATTACGCTATATAATTACATCTTTATCTGTTATACGATTCCAGACATTTTAACTAAAAAATGATTATTTACGAGCAAATTCGTTGAAACATTCAACTATTGCCAAAGTCGTAACGACGTACGGTTAACAAAATTCTAAGCATTATCATATTTTTGATATATTTATCCTAATTTATATCGTTTCTAGGTAGACGATTATGTTATCATATCGCAACCGCACCCACTTACATGGTTTATTTAGACGCATTCGTATGTTTGAAATATTCAAAAAAAAATGCTATCAGGAAAGTGATAAACGAACGAGTTATCGAGTGGTTGATAGCGTGCATACATGTGTCGCGTTCTGAGAAAACTGGACAAAATGCATGTGCGGAAAGTGTAGTCCCAGATTAGCCTGTGCAGTCCGCACAGGCTAATCAGGGATAACACTTTCCGCCTAGACTGGATTTTCGCTAAGCAGAGACATTATTTAAACAAAAAAATCCTTAAAAGCGGAAATCGTCGTCCCTGATTAGCTTGTGCGGACTGCACAGGCTAATCTAAGATGACAATTTACGCACAAGCATTATGCCCAGTTTTCTCAGAAAACGACACACATGTTGATGAATCATGTACCTCGCCATCCCGTTATCTCCAGTAGAATCACTAACCTCTTCTAAGATGGCAGTTGTTGTAGGTATAGAATTGTAAAACAACAAATATGCTTGTTTTTAGCCATAATGATGACAGTTACATCAATTTGGCGCTTGCGTGTCTTTACATAGAACGGTCTTTTCCCAATGTCGTGACGGATATTAAAGATACATAACATAAAAGTAGTCCGCTTTCCAAGCCGTTTACTAATGAACTGATTTCCCACAATTGCTTAAAAAAATGCTATTCTATAACATATACTGTGTTGTTAAATACCCCCTACTTAAAATAAACATATCTATATGCACATTTTTTAACATTTTCTGCGTTAGTATTTTGAAATGCTCTTGCGGTTTATATTGAAAATCAAATATCTAACAATGATTACAACTTCAGCCATTGCAATCTAGTGTTAAATAGAGCTTTGGTAGTGTCATTTTCTGGCAATTCTGTCTCTAACATTCAAGTTGTAATAATGTTTTATCAGTCGATCTTATTCGCCATAATGTTAGCCCGCATTGAGATCCCGAGTCTGAAGTAAAATACCAACAGTGCACACCATTTAATGATAAACGCCCTAACAAGCTTAAAGATATTTAGAAGAATTGTGTCCCAACGTGTTGTTTCTAAACTGTGTGCGTGTGCAGTGTACGATGGTTATACACTTCTTTCAAAATATAAACTACACGAAATAGAGAGCACTGTTGCGTCAAGGTAAGTGACAATAAATAATCAAATACGCCCTAACAATTTTAAAGATGTTAAGAAGAATTGTGTCCCAACGTGCTGTTTCTAAACTGTGTGCGTGTGCAGTGTACGATGGGTATACACTTCTTTCAAAATATATACTACACGAAATAGAGAGCATTGTAACGTCAAGGTAAGTGACAATAAATAATTAAATACATGAAATTGATAGACACATTTATTATATACCTGTTAAATGTTTTTCACACAATACAGGTTGTATCAATCGTTGAAATAAATCCGTATTATGCTACTCGCTGTTTTCCGATTCCGTATTACCATACTAGCCGGACTACTTTCTTCGACCCATTTAATGACGTCACATTTTAATGACGTCACATTTAATGACGTCCCATTTTAGTCATTGTTTTGTCAGTTTTGTTAAAGCAAAATAATACAGTTGATTACTGTTTTCGTTAGTTGTTGTATATAATAAAAGGGATATTACGCTAGTCAATTGTTCCAAGTGTTTGTATCAGTCTCGTGGCTTGCGCTATTTCGTATCACACTCGAGGCTCCGCCTCTCGTGTGATACGTCATCACACAAGCCACTCGACTGATACAAACTCTTGGAACATTTGACTAGCGTAATATACCGTATGTATATGTTCCATTTAAACTATGGTGGAGGGTACATCTGTGACTTTTACCAGAAAAATGAACAATACTTTACTTTTTATTTTGAAGCTTTAGTAAAAAAATACCCTTAAATTACACATTCTTTTTTGGAAATCATCACCAACCTTTAAACTTGAATTTCCTTTTATGTAAGAGATCAATCACACACATTGTTAATAATGATATTCACTTATTTTGACATATTCAATTATTTCGTTCTTCCGCGGACTATAACTAAGTGTACGCACAATTATAATACAAATAGCGTCCAGTAATCTTGTTCTAGGCTTCTAGAGGTTAGACGAAACTCTCGACGTCAAATCTCTATAAATATAATGATGTAAAATGTTACATCCGTTATTTGGCACTGCATCCTAATAATATATAGTGAATGCTTCGCTGATATTATCCCATATACTTGCTTATCTATACAGTTAAATTGCTGTTATAAAATTAATTTTAACAAAATGTAAGGGGAAACAAATGCCTGTTTTGTTGAATCCTGCGTTCGAATATTAAGAATCAGAAATTGTATTTCTAATTCAACATACGCAATAGGTAAGGAATCGAAAGTACGGTCCATTTTGAAACATAATCGAGAGGCAGCATGATGTTCAAACAATTATCAAAAGAGCAAACTCGTTAATCACACCAGGAATGGGCAATCAGATGAGGAAGGCAAGTCGAAAATGGCATGATTGATTCAATTAAGTGGTAAAAGATCACACCATATCGCCTATTTATCTATGGAAATGATTATAAACTCAATAGTTCTCAGAGATAATGTGTATAGATCGGCAATAAAACAGAATGTTTGGTTCAGTTGAAATTAAGAGGTCATTTAAACGATATAATTAGGCTATGCTACATTAATATATATATATACACTTAATTAACGAACGTTTATTTTTTAGATTATTGTCTTTAAGGCATAAGTTTTTTTCAATATTTTATGGTAATTGGTAATCTTGAACGCAAAAGGACATGGGGTCTACGTTTAACAGATATCTAAATGCATACACATGAAATCAAAGTAAACTTTCTGCATATTCATGCATATTATTAGACAAATGTTCAGTAAATCCGTGTTAAATATGAATAAGCTAAATTACTAACATAAAAAAGCTAACTTATGTCTTTAAGGATTATTTATCTCGCAGTTTTCATATTACCATGGGATGAAGGAAAATTATGTTTTAAAATTATTACAAGTTTTAACTTAAAAGTATATTCGAACTTAATACCATATATTCTATTTTACATACTATTTTATATAACACCATAAACTTAAAACAAGTGATATATTGAGTATATGGGCTAAAGCGTTATTTCATTGACCAATTTTAGGAATGTTTGCGAATCGGGGCTTGGTCGAACTCATTAGTTTGCATGCCTGGATTTAATTAAACAAATATTATTTTTTTAAGTGTCATGATAAGCATGTTTAATACAATCCAATATTGATTCACGTCGGAAATGTTTGAATACTATTTGAAAAAAGGTACTTACGTAATTCAGTGATTAAATACAACCTTTATGGAGCTGAAACATCAGAGCCGTTTATATATATTTTATCTTGATTGTCTGTCGTGTAGCATAGCAATCTCTTTGGTCGTCATCAACCAATTACCTGTGTTGCCATAGTCAGATTCCATCAATGCGTGACTTGCACAGTCAGTCTGTTTGACGTTTATTTATTCCACAGTTTGCAATTAACATCTACAGACAAGCACGTTAGATATGTAACATGTGAGAGCTGAGGTTTGCTGATTCGATATACACGCTGGACAAAAACTAGTAAAATAATATATTTCCAAAGTATTTCAGGCATCCGTCGTTATCCATTTACAAACAAAAGGTTTTATAAAACTCCATAAAACCGAGTCTAAACCGTATTCACGATTATAATACGATTGCTCCATTTGCGTGTATCTTTGTATGTGTTGCGTGTTTGTTGTGTGTTTGATGCTATACAATTTACCCAGTTTAGGTGCAGCTGAAGTTTTATTTTGTTTTTTTTATTTAATAACATAAAATCATTTCGATTTGTTTCTGTCTGTCGATACATGCTTACGTACGCTTGAGCAATGGTTTCATTTGTTTTTGAATATGAAAGTAAGAACGGTACATGCACTTGCATTCGATCTGAAAGTGCTTAACGTGTTAAACTCCAATGTTTAATTATTTGCTTTTATCAGCTAAGTAAAAGTAGTTTTTATTGCTTCTCTCAAGTGTATTTCTCTGAACATAATTGGTTTAAACAGTTAATTATTATTTTAAAAACAATAACATAATGATGACACAGTTTCGTATTCAAAATAGATACAAGGAAATGGACACCGAAAACAACACTCTTTATTCATTCTTGAAAAAAATGTTTTCAAAGATACTTACCTTGACTTCATCAATGAGAAAAAATGAAGTAAGTATTTGCACAAAATAATGAAAACAGTGTGTACATTAGGGATAAGAACATATTTGATTTGCTGGTGCACTGACAAAAATCGTGCCGTAGTCAGAGACAGCCAAGATGAACAATACTCATACAAATGTGTAGTATGCGTTAGAGTGGAATAAACAACAATGGTCGAATGCAAGGGGCATTGATCACAAATTGACAAGTAGGTATAAGTATAATATTTAATTGACAAATACTGGGAAATATTTCAGTGATAAATTGTGTAAAAACATTAAAAAAAAAACGCATTAAATTGCTTCTGATCATTTTAACAGCGTTAATTGCAACTTATCTCCATGTCTGAGTACCGTTAAAATAACCACTTTAATTAAATATTGAACTTGTTTTAGAGACAGTGTATAATGATCGAATGTGTCATACAACGCGACCACTCTACACATCTTCCATACTGTTGTATACAACGTAGTTTCAACGCATTATGTTCTTACATTAATATAGAAATAGACAGGTTAATTAAAGATGTTAATATAATCTTCGATTAGCCGCGCGAGAAATAACCCTACCGACAGATCATTGATGATATTGTTTCGCAGTTAATAAATTAGATACATGGCTATTAATTAGTTATTACAAGTGCATATTTAACGGCTGATTCGCCCGATTGTTCACTTGGAATGATAAAGTAACAGAAATAAATAAACACACCTCAAAATGTTTTCCACATTCACGTTTGCATCCATGAGACGCTCGTGTATATAAGTGTATATTGCTTGCGCAGTGTGTAAATACATTAATGAATAGATTTTCGCAATAATAAGAAATCCAAATCACTAACATCTTAAATAAAATAAACAAACTAACACAATTAATTATCAAGTGTGTTGATGTTTGTCAAGTTTTGTAAAAAGTCTAGTCATTGAACCAATGGCAGAGAAGAAGCATAGTGTGCGAGCAAATGTAAGAGGACCTACATTCGTACACATAGCTTCAAACTCAGTTGTCTGGTATGGACTGTCAACAGCTGACTGGATTACATTTAACATGCTACATTTATGTAATTAACGTATTAAGTAAACCACAAATATGACCTCGTCCGCCATCTTGAACGCATTTTTTCACAAAATGCGTTATAAATTGTTTAGTACTATGTACGTGTTTGCTTTCCTGTAGTAACATAAAAAGTAAAATATGACATTCTTAAAATCGTGATTAATTAGCGGAGACATTACCATATGAATAATTCCAAAACAAAACACATTCACATACCAATTATGTTTACAAAAAAGAGGAAGATGCGACGACAAATATGTTACCTGATGAACATTACTTATTACATAAGGATTTAAGCAGATTTGAAGTATAAATGTTATTCTTTTGTATCTAAAACAGATACTGTTTTAAATGTAACTTTGTGGTAATAATGATCTTTGTTGAATGCACGAATATTATATATTATCAAACAATTTACCAAATAAGTTGCAAACGACAATTGGTCTTAACATTTATTGCCCACCACAAACCTCACCAAGAATTTTTTTAACAAATAATTGGTCTCCTAAATTGTGAAAAATATTGGATTTCGGAATTAAAACCTTTATACCATTGTTCATGCATCGTTACATAACATGTCTGTTTCAAAATAAAAGTGTAATATTTAATGTTAATATGTTGAAAATGGTGATTAAATATATGTTCGAAAAAATTAAATCGTCAGTTCTAGTTTGGGTTAACATTTAACAATATATATCTCAAATTATAATGAACGCGAACAAATACAACAATAATGACACGTTTTGTAAGGCAACCGTGCTCATTTGGGAGATATTGCACTTCTTATGAGGCAGATAACCAACCTTGATATTGATTTAGTTTAAGCCCAGTCTTGAATAAGTTGGAAATATATTTGCATTGTTAATTATTTTTATCTGTAATTTGTGGTTGCACTCCAATGGACTTAAATTGTGTTAGATGTTTAAATTGCCTTGTATATTGGGTCGGAAACCTTTCTTCACGAATGAATAAACGTGTATTCTTGTATTATGTTGTTACTTTAAGTTCAAGAAAAATCAAAAAGGAAATATAGTTCAAGCAAACAAGGCGTATGACAAAATATGTTACCTGTCATGAATCATAAGATACATTAAAGGAATTTTCTTAATAATTTACCACTTTCACAGTATACCATTTAATGTGCATATAGAACACTGGCGTATGTGTTGTCGTTAATGCTTGTATTATTTGAAAGGTAGCATTTTACCATACCTACCCTAAACTTTGCTCCGATCCTAGACCAGTGGATTGAGATTGAATGGGTATTATGCCATATGTGACAAGCGTAGCTCCAGACCAGCGTGCGCATTCGCAAAGTCTAGCTATGAGTTACTCTGTCCACAAATGAGACCACGGAACCTTGGGTGACTTTATAGCGGACATAATCAGAACAAATCCGATTTTCAAAATTCAAATCTGATAAACAAAATTACATTCTCGTCCGCTATGTGTTGTAATGATTTGTGACATTTTGAGACTTGCGCGAATGAATACCGTGACTAATTTGAAAGACTACTTTAAATAACGTATTACGTTTGAACATATATACACTATTTTACAAACACACACATATTTAACAACAACATGCATTTATTGTTACTTGACAAGGCATGTGGATATGTTTATCATTCGATCTTCAATAAATTCGATGAATTTACTGTCCCATACTAACAAACTATACGCTGCTAATGTATAATCTAATCAGTACCTTTCATTTGGGGACCATTCCATAATTCAAGTTCACGTATCATTTAAGTCCACACCGGTCCATTTGTATGCTCATGCTACATATTGACAAGCTCATTTTCTGAATGAATACAAGCGTTTGCAAACATTTAATTTGCGCAAGCACTTACATGTTTGCCAAAGTCAGAAACAATGTCCTCATCTAACTCGTTTTTATTTTGTACCAGTTATTTTATCATGTAAAAAGTCATTTTACATTATATTTCACGGAATATATGCCTTTTGTTCTCGAGTTACCCATATCAGTGCGATCATATATGTTGGTCATACAGTACGTGTACATTTGTTTTCAGCATTATGTCTAATTATTATAATAGTAATGACCGAAAAACGGTAAATTTAGGAATATTAACATTAATCTCACAATCATATGGTTCCACTTTCCTGAGTCCAATGTGTCCTATTAAAGAAGTTCTCAATGTCGGTAAGTTGACAAACTACTTTTAAACGTGTAGGTTAGTAAGTTACTCGTTGTTTAGACGCATTGTATTATGGAAACGAAATGAACTGTTGCATGGACGTCTTATCTAACCACTGAGGCCAAATTATCGTTCTGAAGCTGCATGTGCGAACCGATCATGTTACCATTTTAGGTATATCCCCGCTTTCTCGTGACCATTCTTATATTTATCGATTTACTCTGGTCGATTGATTATCTATTGCCGGATGCGAGGATTATGAACAATATAGTAATGATGAAGCGTCAGAATCATTATAAGGAGAGATATTGCCATGACAATACATGCAAAGCATTCCAAAAGAAACAATTAGAGTAAAGGCAGTTACAATCTTACTATCAAATGCAATTTTATCTGTGCAATTGTTCGTTAACCCATTTATGCCTAGTGGACTCTCCCATCCTTCTGAATTGGATCAATTTATTTCCAAAAAAATAAGAGATGGCTAGTATATTTATTTCTATGTTTAGAATATTTCTTACAGAAAAAAATCTTTAAGCAAGCAGCGCATACATGCATGCAAGCGAAAAGGGGATAAAGTGTATTGTCGTAATATTTCCCAGTAATATAAATGTGTTGTTCTTTATTAGAAGAGAAGTTATAAAATGGTCCATCGTTGTTTAGGGAAAACAGTATTGTTTTAAATAAAAGCATTTAGATATACATTATTTTAATATATATCATCAACCAATGCGCCAATCGTTCAAGACACCCGAATACATATAACTGATTTAGACCGTAGTTGATAGAGCGATGATGAATACGTTCATCTTACGATTACGTATTATTGACTCGGCCAATGATGTGTTCATACTTTAAGTGGTAAACCATAGCACGCGGTTGCATAATCACGTCGATTTATAAGGCAAACCGTTAAAAAAATAACCTAAATGAGTTGCTTTCCAATTCTGCCTACTTGTTAAACTTGCCTATACAATTAAGGTTTACATTTGGCTCTATTACTGCTGTGATAATCATACATCCTTACGGTTTGATTAATAAGCGTTTGTTTACAAGTGTACCGTTTGCTTTACAGTGTTTTAAGTTATTTTTTATATTTGATAAAATGAAATCAGAAGATATTATGTTTATCTTTTTAATCTTAATCATAACGTTTTAATTGACAGTATGTTCTAGTTTATGTAGAAAGAGGCACATTTGCAATAGAATCACAGACACTATCTTTGTTTTTTAAATTAGCCTAAATATTCAATTTTGCGAACAGCAGGTATACATGCATGTATTTATGTGAATTGCGATAATGTGAAATTGTTTATTTGCAAGTTGTATGTTGTTTTTTGCAATTTGTTCTAGAATATTGCTCAACAACTCAATATGTACAGCTTCATTATAAATATTAAATATAAAAAAATGTAACCTAGTTGGTAGCCATGAAAACATTTTACCCAAAGAGACATGAAAGTTTTTTCTTTTTCTTATATCAATACAATTGAGTATCGTTATTGCATAATGTCCATCAGCATTATTACTTTTAGTAAAAATTCAATGGAACACAATAATCGTGTGTACTTAAAATACTGTAATCACAGCTAGTTTAAAGGGACTTATTCACAGATTTTGGCATGTTTTGAAGTTTGTCATTAAATGCTTTAAAATGTTAAATATTTAAAACTATAAACATCAGAACTTAAGAGCTACAATATAAAAACAAGAAAAAAAGTAAAAAAAAAAAAGAAAAAAAGGAGAAAAACCAGGGCTCGAACCACTGACCCATGGAGTAAAAGCCAAGCGCCGAAACCACTCAGCCATCCGTCTTCACGTGTGTACGTGTGTTATTCAGAGTTTATGTTCGTGTTTTCGTTGAGGCTTTACGACTACATTATGTGCGGACCTGACCATCCATCTTCACATGGGTTGCCATTTATTTTATACTTTGTATAACTATCCACGTTTTGTTACAAAATATAACGATAACACAAGGAATCGAAATTGTTTAATCGTTTCGCGTCTGAGACGCTTTATAATTTTATCAATTTATATCGATGATCCATCGTAAACGAAAGTGTATTTTCAGTATAAGTTTTCGGCATTGGTTTTTTTTCGCACACCGACGTATATTGGTCATTTATTTCTTGAATCTGTGACAAAAAGTTGAAAAAATCTCATTTTGATAAACTGTGAACAAGTCCCTTTAATACAAATAAATATATATATATATTGTAATTCCAAAGGTGATATGTCGACATCCAAAACATAATGTACACGTTGATAGAACCTAACGACGACTGATTGTTATTGTACCGAGCTATATATTTATTGTCAGTATATTTTAAACGGAAAACTTGGCATACAATATATATATGTAGGCACATGTATTAGTTTGCATGTGTTTACACTTGTAGGAACACCAGTGCACTTTGAACCCAAACCATAGATCATAAAATCAAAGGTTAATTAGTATTTGCATTTACCTTACAAATTCGTCGAGGCATATGTGCACGAATTATGACGTGCAATACATAACACATTTACATAAAGGCAAACCGTTTTATGTATGTTAAATATAAATCTTATTGTACAACACATTATTACACATATATATACAAAACACACTCAGGTTTACACTAAATGGGGAATGAAATGTTGCTTTTCTATCTTTCGTCGAGCTAGACTATATTTTAAGGTTTATTATGTCAAGGAGGATATCAAAGGCTTAATGTTACATGTATTATATTCCAAAACGATATTTTAAGAAATGTACAAGAAAAGCACGGAATTTATTTGTAAAATATATAGGTAGAATATTGTGTTGTATAAAAACTTAACATTTTGTGTAGGCGGAAAGATAAATAGAAGTAGTCAAATCATTATGATATAAACACATATACTTTACACCGTTATTCGCAAGAACATTATTGAAAACGGTACTTAAAGTGCGTAAATGTTATTGAAACGCGTTCAAATCCTACTTAAATGTTTACGTTAATCGGACAATTTTCACTTTCAATTTACATTTGATACTACATACGTGTGCATGTGAAAAATGGGAATAAAGATTGTTTCCATAACTGTGTATATGTTCAGTAAAAAGACCCTCTCGTCAATACATGTTCCATGTCGGAAAATGTTTTGGTTTTCTTAAAGGTCACATTTTCCTAAAACCTTATGCTCTCTTACTTGGTCGAACGAATTGCCTTTTTTTAAAGAGTTTATTTTTTATTCTGATATAAAAAACATTTTACTATTGATTGCAGACATTTCTTTGTGATTATGTTCGTTTTCCAAATTGTGTCTTTGACATTCCGGAGCATTTCCTTGTGGACTGCATTGAACTAGTATTGCGTTAAATGAGGTTGCCATGCCATGCCATGGTATCATATAGTGCGCAAAGAGCAGAATTAAGTTTGAATCACATGTAAGCTTAACCTGTCATAAACAGATAAAGCATAATGATTTCGTAATACATTTAATCATCGAAACACTCCCTGTGGGTTAACCACATAGCATACTAAAAAAACATGCCATATTTTAAGCTGGACTCCGGTAAAATTGGGGTCAAATCATTTGGTGTCTGAAAGTCAGCACATGATAACCCTGGTAAGGGTTAAACAGATACTACTAGAGTAGCAAGCATTCCTGAAAAAGAGGTTCATTTAGTTGTTTTCATTAAATATGAAGATAACATCTGCTTTTCAATTACCCTCTATGACCATACCAGAGGAACGCACATTGCGTCTGGAATACGAGAACATATATATTAACTCCGAGCACATGCACGTCTGGCATACAAGAGAACACATGTTAACTACGAGCACATGCGCTTACCAGTACATATGCTATATATAACAATATAACACTGTATTATATGCACGTGCACGTGTCCTATCGGATATGCAAGTTCTGGCACAAGAGAGAGCGATGCGCCTATGAGCCTTGTGGCATTATATTGTTTAAGATGATCTGGTAGGCATTATTGAGGACGATAGACATTACCAGAACATATAATTCTTAACAAAAACAAAAACTTCTAATACAATGAAACCTACATTTGATTTTTAAATATCAATAAGTTAATGTACGGTATCAGAAGCAAAATAAAACTCTTTAAGCAGCACGAGTTTATGGAAAAAGTCACCAATTATCTAACTTACAATTGTATCACTCATTATCATGATTAACGGAAGCATGGCACAGTATACTGCCTACGAGCGGTCTGTCGGAGAGATTTTCACCATAACGATTTATGATTCATTTATTAAAACCCACGTGCGCATGTCATGCTCGGTTTATTAACTTAAAAACAAAAACTATGATGGGTCTAGCCAGTCCAACTATTGTGGGATTCATGGATTAAACTAAATTATATTAAATGAGCCTTACCTGTTCGCAACCCTGTAAACGATAACACGCACTTGGTATCCATTATGTAGATATTTTTTGTTTTATGTCAGTACATTTTGAAATGTGAACTTGTAGTAGCTAATAAATCCATTAACCGAAATGTGTTAGTTGTTGATCCCACATGCCGTGTTAAACTTATTGGATAGGTCCGTGTTTTATACTTTAGTCATTTATCGAATTGAAAGATTCAATACTGGTGTTTCCCATTCCCGTTGCCTTGACGCCGCGTGATGGCGAATATGCTAATGTTTGCAGAAATAAGTAGCATTCATATACCGTGTGATTCTAATTGCGCGATATTATTGCATATTAAACGCTGTCCACTATAGTTTAATTTCTCATTTCCATATCATAGGTATTGAAAACCAAGAAATGGTATATACTATAATATGATTACATATCACTGAATTGTGGCATTTTGAAACAGTTTTTGCAACGATGTAGATTGAATGTCCATGTTTTCGTAAATTTTCAAGCAAACCTACGTTTAATCATATCACAACGAAACATATCTGATAAATACAGATATATAAGTACATCTTTATCTTTTATACGATTGCAGACATTTAACTAAAGTGCTTTCAGGAAAGTGATACATTTACCAGTTAGAGAGTGATTGATATTGTGCACACACGTTGATAAATAATGCACTTCGCCATCCCATTTTCTCCAATATAATCACTTATCCCTTTTATGATGAGAGTTGTCGTCGGTTTAGAATTGTGAAAACGTTTGTTTGTTTTCATGCCATATTGGTAAAAGATACATCAATTTGGCACTCTGTCGTTTGTGTAGGATGTGTGTTGGCCATATTTAAAATAGTTGACTTGAAATATATCAGCCAACAACTGTGTTAAGTAAATACTATTAGCATGATACTCGTTAATACGCACATCAGAGTAAAGATATCCCATCTGCTGCTATACATAGATGGGTGGCGTCACTGCTTTACTGTTTTGTCAAACAAAGGTGAAACGTGAAACGGACTTTTTGTGTTATGTTACAATTGTTGCATCAACGGTATTGGGTTATTGTCTGTGCATTTTATTTTTCAATAAAAAAACACATATTTGTTCTCTTGGTGACAGCTATGTTACAATCTGAAGTGTAATAACGACCTGAATTGTAATAAACTTTATTACATGATTACAATTGCGTGACAACCTGAATTGTCATAACGCCCGAAAGTGTAATAAACTTATTTCTTGGTTTAACATTGTAACTGATCGCATTTTCAAACACAGATTATTGCAAAATATAATGCATATATGTATATAAAATTTATATTAATAGGGCAATACGACCTATGAATGACAAAAAAGGTGTTCTCATACAACCGCAATTGTAATAAAGTTATTACATGATAACAATCGCGTGTCGCCCTAATTGTAATAACGCCCGAAAGTGTTATAAACTTATTTCTTGGTTTAAAGTGATATTAGACGCATTTTTCACTGTTGAATTGAGCTGAACAGAATTAACAGGTCAAAAGAGTTAGTTAAAATGTGGTAACTCACCCGATACGACTCAAGTTATTCTGTTCAACAGGCCTTAGGTAAACGGAGTTAAGTTGTACGGACAGGCAATGATATTACCATCATACCATTTGGGATGGGATAAGAGGCTTACGCCATACCATTTCAATAGATAACCTGGCTAAAAGATCTATAAATAAACAGTTTATTTATAGATACAGAAGGAAAACTGATAAGGCTACGGTATTGCGATCTTCTCGATTACTTATTAAAAATAATGAAAGAAAAACGCTTTTTAAAGTCTTGAACTCAATACAATTTTAAATATTGGTTATAACTATTTATTTTATTTAAGGAATTCGAACATTTTGAGATTGAATATAATAAATACTGAAGTGAATCTTGATGCCGCGTGGTTTATTTGTCATACTTGACAAATGTACGATAGATTCATAATTTTGAAAACACTTGGGATTCGTTTGTATTCATTTATCTATTTATCTATTTATTCATTTATTCATTCATTCATCCGTCCGTCCGTCCGTCCGTTTGTTCGTTTGTTTGCTCGTTCGTTCGTGCGTTCGTTTGTGCGTTCGTTTGTGCGTTCGTGCGTTTGTTCATTGATTTGTTGGTTCTTTCTTCGGTTTGTTCTTTTCTTTCGCTCGTTTTTTCGTTCGCTCGTTAGTTCTTTTGTTCGTTCTTTTGTTCGTTCGTTCGTTCGTTTGTTTGTTCGTTCTTTCCTTCATTATTTTTATTCATTTATTCAGTCCGTCAGTCCATTCGTTTGTTCGTTCGTTCGTGCGTTTTTGTGCGTTCGTGCGTTTGTTCATTGGTTCGTTCGTTCGTTCGTACGTACTTTCATTCTTTCTTTCTTTCTTTCATTCATTCATTAATTTATTCATTTACTCATTTATTCATGTATTCATTGATTCCTTGTATTCATTTATCCATCTATTCATTTATTCATTTATTCATTTATTCATGTATTAATTCATTTATTTATTCATTTATTCGTTCACCCATTCACTCATTCACTCATTTACTCATTCACTTATTTACTCATTCATTCACTCATTCACTCATTCATTTTAATTTAATTATTGATTTATGTATTTATTATTTGTTTGTTCGTTCGTTCGTTCGCCCGTTCGTCCGTCCGTTTTTTGCCCTTTGGTTTGTTCGTTGGTTCGTCCGTGTGTTCGTGCGTTTGTTTATTGGTTTGTTCGTTGGTTGGTTCGTTGCTTCGTTCGTTCGTTCGTTCGCTAATCAATAATTTTCTTTGATTATAAGGCCTATAGACTCTCATCATCATCATGATCATCATCATGATCATCATCATGATCATCATCATGATCATCATCATGATCATCATCATGATCATCATCATGTTCATCATCATGATCATGATCATCATCATGATCATGATCATCATGATCATCATCATCATCATCATCATCATCATCATCATCATCATCATCATCATCATCATCATCATCATCATCATTATGATCATCATCATCNCATCATCATCATCATCTTCATCATCATCATCTGTATCATCATCATCATCATCATCATCATCATCACCATCATTCATTATTTATACCTATAGCAGATACGCATACCAGTCTGCATCATGAATGTGAATTCAACATGAAAAGACTTCCAAGAATGTAACTAACACAATGTAATTACAATTCAGGTCGACAAGCAATTGTAATAATGTAATAACTTTATTACAATTGAGTTTGTATGAGAACACCTTTTTTGTCATTCATCGGTAGTATTACCTTATACAGATACATTTGTATATACATGTATACACTATATTTCGCAATAATATTCAAGAAATAAGTGTTATTACACTTTCGGGCGTTATTACAATTGAGGGCGACACGCGAGATTGTAATAATGTAATAACTTTATTACAATTGGGTTTGTATGAGAACACCTTTTTTGTCATTCATAGGTAGTATTACCCTATTAATCAAATTTTATTTACACGTATGCATTATATATTTGCAATAATCTCTGTTTGAAAGTGCGATAAGATGCAATTTTAAACCAAAAATAAGTTTATTACACTTTCGGGCGTTATAACAGTTCAGGTCGACACGCAATTGTAACAATGTAACAACTTTATTACAATTGCGATTGTATGAAAACACCTTTTTTGTCATTCATAGGTCGTTTTGCCATATTAATATAAATTTAATATACATTAATGCATTATATTTTGCAATGATATGTGTTCGAAAAAGAGATCAGATGCAATTTTAAACCAAGAACTAATTTAATTACACTTTCGGGCGTTATTTCAATTCAGGTTGTCACGCTATTTTAATAATGTATTACAGTTTATTACAATTCAGGTCGTTATTACACTTCAGGTTGTAACACAGCTATGTTCATATTGTTTTACTATTCTTTTACTTGCAATTACATACTGTGAAGTATGTTTTGATCCTCATACACTACTATGCACTTTAGTTACCCATTATGTATTGAACATACTAACATCATTACATGCTCATGCTAGCGGCTAAGCTTAGATCGCAGACGAATAAACTCGTATGATTACAGGTATATGTGTGTTTGCTGTATGTGATAATGGAATGTTTAAATAAATAAATATGAATAATGTTACTTTTGTTTGCAATGCATTCGTTACAATTCAACCTAACACTAAGTTTATGAATTGATGACCATGCTATGAGAATGACTACACAATAGCTCGTTTTTAACAAAGTTGATGCATATTTTTAACGAGAAATATATCGCAAAAAATATATTCGGCGTATAAAATGATTTTAAAAACAAAGGTTGTATTTTTTTTTAATCATTTAATTGAAAATAAAGGTTAAATAGTTGTTGTTGTTGTTTTTTAGTTCTTATTCCCTTACCCACTGCTTGAGACGAATGTTATGTACTGTGGTGCATATTTATATATGTAATTTTAATGACATGTTGATACAGTGTATAAATAAATCAATTCGTAGAACAAATCACATTTTCAATGCACTTGAATATACTTATATACGCTGGTTTTGGCACAATATTGAGCATACATTACATGTAAATTCAAACTAACACTTGTGTACGTGGTTATAAATGACATACATCAGATCATACTATGTTTCGTAAAAAGCATAGTTTATCATAACTGTGTTTTTCGCGATTGAAATATATGGTATGTAAGCATTTCATAAAGACTCAGTTTTCTTTACACATATTCAAATCGCACATTTTTATATTTCATATTGAATCCCACCTAGAACCTTTTCGATAGGCAATTAAAGTCAGATTGTGTTATTAATAGCAAACGGGAAAATATAAATAGTCAATTCTGGTTTTCAGGAAAAATACTCAGACAGCCTGACCGCGCACTGACCTGGGTATACGGCAAGGTGGAATTTATAACGTTGACAGAAAGTGCATAATATATGTGCCGGAAAGTTGGCTTACGCAAAACCCACTGTTTAAAATGTTCGTTAGTCAATATGAAACTGTATAACATTATGTTTCGTAAGTATATCAGAGTACGGCACAAAACAGAACATCAATAATTACATGACATTTAATATGTATGTGCACATAATGCAATATGAACATTGTTAAATATAATAAACAACATCTTAGTATAAACGCTCTGGCTAAGATACAGGGACACGCATATTATAACACATCATCTAAGTATAAACGATATTGATTTTGTATGTAGTAGTGATATAGTGATTCCTTGCGCTCATGTGCATATATAATCGAATGACTACTAGATAAGTACTGCATGTGCACACTAATAAACATTCATATTATCAAGATCTTTCTTACTTTGCTTCATTTTGAAACAGTGGTGTACCTTTCGGTCGGTGTTCATTTGCATTTAAACAGAACGCTAGTTAACATTTACCAAACCATGTGGTGTATGAGAGTATGTAAATGAAAATTCTGGTAAGTGCCAAACAACAATTCTTCAAAAGGGGTTCACCTAGTCTTTTTTAGGAAGTATTCCAACAGGTATCCACTTGTTCCTTTCACTTATCCTCTACGACCCTTCCAGACATGCCTGAAGAAGGTACGTTGCGTCTGGCATACAGTGGCATATTAAAATATACATGCTATTGAACAATCCAAACACATGAGCATAACGTCTGTTATATTAACACAATCGAGGCATATCATACTATTTATACATTAAACATACAGTGCACATGGTCAGGTCGGAGATGCAATTTCTGGCATGAGAGAAAGAGACGCACTTATGAGCCTTATTGCATTATATTATTTAAGGCATCTGGTTGTATCTCGAAGGTTTATTAAGAACAGTAGACAGAACTTGGAAATCTAATTATTCTCCGCGTATGGTTATAGAAATGTAAAGCGTCATTTCGTGCGTGCGTTTGTCCGTAACACATTTCTTTGCGTTAAACCTCCTCAAGTTTGTATGCGATTTTCGTCATTCTTTATAGAATACTTTTTTTTCTGCTACAGCTCATATCTCAAGGTTTCGTAATTGAGATCTGTTCAAGGAGTTACAGCCAATTTTAAAAATTGCATATGAAAGCTGTTATGGGCCCAACTCCTAAAATTTGATTGCGATTGTCATCAAACTTTTGTATCACAATTATTCGCAGTTGCTGCAGCGAATAATGTCAAGTTTTTGCGATTTCGTCTTTTAACTGAGTTATAACCGCTTGTTGACAATGACATATTTAAACTTCTGTGCGCAACTTCTCTTATATGTTGCATGCGATTTTTGTCAAACGTTACAACCTAAATATCACTTAGCGCTGTTAAATTGTTTTTTTTTCTAAGAAGTTAAATTTTACTACTGCTTCATTTGTCATGACTGTGATTTAACTCTAAAATTAAAATAATAATTATTAACATGTTATGTTCATAAAGCATAGTATCAAGGCCCTATTATTGGATTTTTAAATCGCCAAAATGTAATCGCAAATTGTTACTGTTCAATTTTGATAAAAATAAATACGTAGCGGTTGATACACTTCTCTGACAGCCTTTTTATAACGTATAAGTGAAGGTACTTCTTATATATTACTGTGTATACGCCGCCATAAACACATACTATCACTCATTATCATAATTGACGGAAGCACGGCGAATCTATTCCATCAATTATGGTGGGTGTATGAGCCGTTTTGGCTGACATAAGGAAGATTTAAGGCAATATATCTTTGTATGTTTTACCCGCATGTTGTCAAAATCTAAAATACTTCTCAATTTATCATGTGTTGTTGAACTTTGACAGAAATAACAGTTCTTTTAAAGGTTCAGTGCATATATTCCCCTGAAAGTATTCTACTTTCACTTTATTTTCGTTTAGAGGATTGTCTGACAGTTGATCAGTTGACAGCAGACAAACTGTGTACTGAATAGGGTTGTATAATCATATTTCCTTTGCAAATCTATGTGCAATCTCACAATGGCATCTCATCAATGGCAATACCATTCGTAATGCCAACACAAGTAATGTGTCAGCAATGTGATTTATTTTATTTGATGATATTTATGAATATATTTGTTTATGTTTCTTTTTTGTCAGAATTTCTAGTTGGGATGTCCATATAAATGGTTGTGTTCATGATCAAGTCGAAACTATTTAAATTGCTGTCATACGTTGTAGTTTGTTGTTCATGTTTTTTCAGCCAAAAATACACACACACAGATTCGGCAAAATTAAAAAGTGCAAACACCAAGAAATGCGGTCTTTATTATCTGGTATAATATTACTTATTTTTTATTATGTGCTTTGTTTACCTTACGTGTGTTAAGAATGTATATTATTTTGTCCCAGTAATAAAAAAATTAATTATATTTATGCAATGATGTTTTGATTAAAAGAACACACACACATAATGTTTGTATTTAACGAAAATAACATTATGCTTCAGAATGGCCAAAAGTGTACGCTTGTGATTAAGCAGTCATGCCAGAGAAGAGATAAGCATGCAACCAGCATAGAGTATCCTTGTTTTCAACGATATGTTGTCGGCAATGAATACATGTATGATCAAGTTATTATTGAGCATTATACTTAATTGTATTGTTTTGATTTAAAAAGATTGTCTTCGGTTAAGCTCTGTTCACTATGCATATCTGGAGGGTTCAGAATAAATAATGCACGAAACAATAATATTAAGTTTTTCATCTTGGTAATATAATTTGATTAATAATTGCTTGTATTTGTTAAGTTTAATAGGGAGAATAACCATTAAACAAAAGAGTACATGTACGAATTATTTTAATTACAATACTAAGTCTGGAAGCTCCATTGTGTGTTATATTATTGGTGTGTTTGTAGAACGTTGCTTGTAATGGCAGTCATTTTAGTTTTTATATATGCATATCTTCACAAATGAACTGCAAATTCAGATGTAACCTGAGCTTACAAAGTTTACACCTGACTGTAAGTTAGGACCGTGTGCGGATATACTACTGCTATACTTGACTTGTGATTTTTTTACTCTAAAATTGAAACAATAATTAGCAACATGTTATGTTCATAGGGAATTCTGTCAATGCCTTATTATTGCTCTTTAAATCTGAATAATGCAATCGCACAATATTCATATTCAATTTTGACAATAATGTACATATGGCGTCGGATATGATGCCTCTGAAAGCCTTTTCTTAACCAAAACGTGAAGTAACTTTTTATAAAATAAAGAATCAGAATCGCAACATATATTAAAAATATAAACAAAGTAAATCGGCAAGAAATGGACTCAATTGTCTGTTATAAATAACTTTTTCTACGCCTCAATAAACACATTATATATTTCATAATTTTAATGAACGGAAGACCGGCGCAATGTTCTGCCTACGAGTGATCTGGTGGAGAGAAGTTCACCATTCTAATTCCTAGATTAAAACACACGTGCCCGTGTCAAGCTCTGGTAATTAAAATAATAACACTGCTTTTGAACCTTTACACGCAATGGGTGCCCTTTATTAGGATATAATATGCTTTATTTCAGGACATTTTCAAACGGGACTTCATTATAGTTGTAGCATTCTTTTACCGAAATATGTTAGTAAGGAAGCCATAGGACGCGCGTAAATAATAAATATATTCATTTTAGAGGAATATTGTTATGCTAGAATTTCCTGGCGGGAAATGGTTTATACAACACAGTAGTTTAAGCCTGGCTCATAACCTTGGGGTTGAATTAGTTTAATGGCATTGGG
Source organism: Dreissena rostriformis (assembly GCA_007657795.1). Classification (NCBI taxonomy): domain Eukaryota; kingdom Metazoa; phylum Mollusca; class Bivalvia; order Myida; family Dreissenidae; genus Dreissena; species Dreissena rostriformis. The sequence continues at coordinate 110,167 of VMBQ01003071.1, forward strand.
GGTATAAATTGCTGCATCGTTTGCAAACAATGAGCGTAAGAGAAAACGCATTACTAATCCGAGACTTTAGCAAATGGATTGAAGAAGTAACTTGAAAGGTTCATGATTGTTGCAATAACTATTTCAGGCACGAAACATATCCCCCATATATCTATTGAAATGATTATAATTTCAATAATTGTCAGAGATAATGTTTATATATCGGCAATAAAATAGAACAGTCGGCGCTGATGCAGTCAACAGGTAAGTCATTTAGCTTGGGAACAATTGGATAATTGTGTGCTTCCATAACATATTTCGAAATGAACGTTGTAATTGCTATATAATTTAAATGTGTTTATTACATTGCCTATCTATGAAATTATTGTTATTTGTTTATTGTAAACCTCGGAAATAACAATAGTTTGATATATTATAGTAATTTGCATATCGTAAATATACACTCAGCACATGTTAAATTGCACCAAATGGACATTTTTGGATCACCAAACTGATAGTATCGCACTTTGGTTATCACGTGTTTTGTAATTATTTTCCAAAGAGCAAGTGGGTTTTAATTTTTAATTAGATGAATAGATTTTTGTAATTTTATAATAGGAGGGAGGCATGTTATATTTTCGAGGCAAAACTCGAATCCGTCTAAAGAATTTATGTATAACGGTATGATTACCAAAACTTCACTAAAATGAAAATATATTTATCTCTATTAATATTCGCTTGCTTATGGAATGATACTTTTGATTGTCCTAGTTGAAATTTTTAATTTAATTAATTAATTAATTAAATATTGGCCGAACGGGCGTGTCTGACTTGTTGCCAAAATGAAATAACGCAAGTTAAGCCTTCGATGCTTTTTAACTCGTGCTGAGTTTGCTTCCATTTAATATGAAGGTGACCAACTGATGGATTGTGATTTAAATTTTTTTTTTTCGCGATAACGTTTTGTAATACTGTCCAATATAGACTGACATTTCTCTCCTGATAATGTTGTTGGAGTTTTATAATATCTATAATGAACTTGATCTCAAAAAAGGTATTTACAGAAATAAGAGATCATATAAATTACTTATAAAGCTATCACCTTAGAGAAGTCCATCTATCTTAACTTGATAACCAGCTGAAGTAAGCCGTGTAGTCACATAAGCTCTTTTGTCGGAACAAAGCTTTTACCGTCCCTTATATCATCTGATTCAATCTGTACGCGCCGTACCCATTTAATCATTTTTGCTGCATACTTTATTCATCGATTTCCGATTAACATTAGTGTCAACCGGAAGTGAATCATTCGTAGTTGTAAGTTGTAGCTGTTTCGGCTACTTCGATGATTTGAAAGATTCGCGGGAACATAAAACTAACAAATGGTCGGCTTTTTGATGTGCTTTACAAAGTGCGTAGATGCGTCAGTGTGTCTGCGCTTTCCGGATTGAAACTGTATCATTTACCACAAATGTTCACCATGCCTTGATGGCGAATCGCATTAATGACCCTTGTATATAGCTCACAAATCAAGATTTAGACACCCAATGTCTAATTGACGTATAATACTGCTCGACCGGAATGGGACTTTAACATTCCTCATCCAATATTTACATATATTAACCATATATGTTCATTATTTTGAGACAGCGTACAGCATGTAAGACCAGTAAACCAAAGTTCAAGGGCACACTAAGATATCCAAGTAATAATATAGGCAGTTCCGGACAGCCAATTCATACTTCGACATGGGATTTCAAAACAACTCATCATAGAGGTTAACTTTGTGGAGACGGCATTTTGCTTGTAAGATCCGCAGGTCTAGTTCACACTAAAAGGTCAAAGGTCAAATTTGGGCATAGTTCACTTGCCCCGACGGTATGGTGATCAGCCTTCATGCAATTTTTAAATAACCTTCCTCACAATTTAAATTGCTACCATGTTAAGCCGGTTTGTTTCTGGTAAGATCCGTGTAGTCTCAAAGGCAACGCTCACAACACTCAAATGTCAGGTTTAAGAATGATGCAGCTGGTTTGGACTGTAGTTTCATGCTTTATTCAACAATTAAAAAATAATTACAAATAATTACCATTTTATGTCATGTCCAGTGCTGTTAATGTGACCATAACTGAGAGATCGAACGATATGGACTTACAAGGTCATTCACGAAGCCATTTTAACAACAAGTTAAGTCGCAATCAATTAATGTAGAAGATTCTTGTAAATTGTAGTGAATTGTAAACAGCATTCGTGTGATTTTAGCCGAATTCCTCAAATGTTTGTAATACTATTTTACATGTATAGTACTTAAACCTAGAGCCTCACTCATTGGATCACAATATTTACACAATTCCACGAATCCTTAATAATCATAATATGGATTACTTCTTGGAGATTCGTTCGATTCGTGGTTTGTGTATGTAGTAGTTGCATTACCGTGTTGAAAAAAAAAGTATATTCAATTTAAAGCAACTAAGTACTGCAATTTCATACAACAACAAAAAGAAGAAAACTTGTTATTCCATTTCTTAGTTTAACGACACACGTTATAATTTTGAAATGCAAATATGAATATAACATTAAACGATATATGATAAAAAACACACAACAATCGAAAAAGCTTGATATATATAGTTTTTAAATATTCCATTTTAAAAGTAGCTTTTTTATTGAAAATATTATATAATCAATACGGTTCACTGCTTATGTTGTAATATAAATATGCGCTAATCATTATATTAAGTGTAAAGCAGGTCAATGCACTGGTTACATTAAACGTGTGTTGCCAAAGTATCAAGATAGACGATATTTATGCCATTGCTATTATTTTATGTTTCATTCCGGAACGGAATTATCTCTTTAACAGCATCCACGATTATCGAAAAAACCATCGGCATCAGTCATCGCCTGTCGTTAAACGTGAGTCGGGGTATTTGATAGTTTTCAATCAAAATTTAACCTGCACTAGATATGCTGTATTTGCATGAAACTTCTTCCTGAACAGTCTGCATTTCCTGATGAGATAAACGTGGTATCTCATCATTACTTCAAGATTGAATTACTTAAAAGATGAATTAGTCCAACCAAAACAAAAAGGTAACCAGATAACATGGATTTTTAATGCAATCATATGTATTTCATTCACCAAAGGCTCCCATTTATTGACAATTATTGTATTTTACTGGTTATGCATCTCTTGTGTGAGATATATGTTGTAAATAACGGGAATGCGTTATATGTACTTTATGAGAATGCACGAAAATAAAGTTGCGGTCGACCTTTTGATAAACATTTTATTTGTATTTCCAATTCTCTAACTATAAATTTGTACAAAAAGCTACGTTCAAGATTATCTGAATTTGAAAAAAACATTATCATATGATTAAAGCTAAAAACATCGATACACATTTACGTTATAAGCCCTATAATTTTCTTGCATAAGTAAAGAATGTTATCAATCACAAATGCTTATGTAACTTGCAAGGAAATGTAATTGTTTGTAAAATGTTTATATAACTAGCGCAAAAAATAAAAATATAATCTACATCGAAATTAGAATGTAAGATTAAATTGTAATTGACAGTCCCTAGTGCGGAACTATGTTCAAAATATATTAACGATAGTACGTCCTATATTGGTGATTCAAATAGTTTGTTGTCATAAAATAACTTTTAACATAATTTGCTGGAGAACAATTGTACATTTTACAGTTCTAATTGTGTTTAAATACGTCCCCAGGAAGAATCAGACAATTAATTGATATTAATGTCTTTTTCAACAAATGCAAAAAAAGAAGGTTATTTGATTATTATTTTCATTCGTTATTTGCAATACGAACAATTCTACACTTAACTGGAACTTCGGTCATATATCATGTCCTGGTGTATTTCAGATAACAAGGAATCGTAACGTTCAAGTTTGAAACACACTCGCTGCATCTTGTTCAAACAACGATCAAAAGAGCAAACCCATTAATCCAAAACCGATTAATTAGACAACTTGCAAATTGCATGATTGTTTCAATTATTGTTTCAAGCATGAAAACATATTGCACATTTATCTTTGAAAGTGACTATAATATCAATAATTGTCAGAGATAATGTATATATATATTGGCAATAAAATAGAATCCTTGACGCATTTGAACAAAACACAGTTAAGTCATTTAGCCAAAGAAAGATTCAATAATGTAATGTTACATAGAAAAACATACTGAACAAACGAAAACTATGAGGATAATTATTAACTTTTGTTTTTCAAAAATGTACGACACTTTCTGCATTAAAAGAAGTCTCTTGCAAACAAAAATCTAGTCTTGGCGTAAAGTCTAGTCCCAGATTAGGTAAGCTACTTTGCAAATACTGTAAAAATGTGTATCTCTGTAATAAATTAATGTAGGGCTTTTAGCAATCTATATGCGTCAACAAACAATAACAGTTATTGCAATCACAGGTGGTTAGAGTGTGGCTATGAAACTCAAAATGAACAGAATATAAGGTGCATCGCTTTGAACACCCCTTTCTTCATCAATTGTGCAGCGATTTCAATGCACTCGGTCTTATTAAACACAGAAATGAATGTTATTTCTGGAAATGTACATGTCTTAAAAAATAATGGGTCAAAGTTTGAGAAAGAAAACGATACACAACACGCGTGACCTACTCGTCAAAAAGCTAGTACTATCTTTGATCGCTATTGTTGGTGGCGGGATAATTATCCTCGCCAAGAGGTCAATGATGATAATTTCGCACAATTAATACATCGATATAAGACAGTAATGGCAAGGGTATATTGAACGGCTGGGTGGTTCCTAGAGTTGTATTTGTTACATCCTCGTACATACATAGTCGCGTTTGAAAATTAGCAACAGCAAAACATGTAAACCAAATAGATCTCTCGGTCTGTCTGTGTATGTATGTCCCTCTCTCAGTCCGTCTATGTGTCTGTTTCGGGTCGAAGACGCAGGCATTGAAATCCACCAGATAATTAAAATCCGTTTTACAATCAAGATTTTCCATTCTGCAAATTTTACCAAACATATAGTTATTTTTTACAATGTTACACATTTTTGTTCGCGCCTCAAGAATAGAATGTGACATACGCAAAGAGGAGTCTACGTCCCGTGTAATATATGATGTAGGGAGTATATTTGCTGTTATGCACTATCGGTGCTTTGTTGATTAAACTTTAAATACATAAAACGTATTTGCATATTATTTAAATACATTTCAATCTTCAACCGTTACATTTGGTATGTTACATTAAGTTATCATCTCGCACAAATAGATGTCTTTTCATTGGTAATTGCATTTAAAAGGTTTATTCAACTTCAGTATATTGTGAATGATTATTCTGTAAATACTTTCAAATGCATAAGTTATATATAATTGCTAAAGGGACAATATTTGTATTAAAATAGTCTATAAAGAATTACAAAGATATAAACTAATAACACGATTCATTTTACGGTTTAAACAGATAAAATATGTCATCGTTCATCCAAAGCTTATAGATGAAACCAAAATAAATAATTTTACATTGCCCTAAACAAAGGACCACGAACGTGTGTAAAATATGGATTGCAGTACTGCTGGAGAAACTGGAGTTTCACTTCTTTATATTTATTATTCTTACTACGATGGAAAATGGAATTACTGATAAAATTACAAAACACACAACAATATAATGAATACTGTTAGTAGTTGTGTGAACTCTGCGCCAGGTTTATCGCAGCTATTGTCTGGCAGAGCTCGGAGGACGACAATAGCTGCGATAAACCTGTCGGCCTGTGGCAATGCGCGACGTTGAAATGCTCTGGAACTCGTTTGGAATATATATATACGTAATATATAACACCAACATATATACTTACAAAAACACTGGATCTTATGAGGATACAAGAACAATTAGTAATAAGTATATATATGAGAAAGAAATTGTTCAAACAGATACGTCTGCTTTAGGGGTGTATACAGATATGAGTTCACGATTCATTAGTGCGAATGTCTTACTATATATATATAAGTAAGGTTGTGGCCATACCGTTGGATCAATCGGTGTATCCCGAGATAGTGTACGGACGATGAAATAAGTCGATTTACATGATGTAGTTATTTTGTTGTCAGGCTTATTCAATTTCCAACAATCCATACATCTAAAAGCTACCACACACCATGTTATGCAACAGGTTGGTGTGTTTTTCTAAATGTAAAACATGCTATATTGTTGATTCAAACGAGAAATGTCGTATATGATCACAAAGAAAATAAGATTATCAAAATGAGAAAATACCCGAAAGGATTTAATTAAATTTGAATATTTGTTTTGTACGCATCGACAACGTGATTGCGTATTACATAACAAGTTATTTTTGTTGTAAAATACTTAGACAAACGGGTTTGTGTTATCAATGAATTCAACATCACAAAACCGTCGATGCAATGCGAACAGGACTCTGACAAGTTCAGTTTCATCAATTTTAGTAATACGATCCTATTCCCAGGATGTATTTGTCTAAGTAAGGTTGTGGCCATACCGTTGGGTCAATCGGTGTATCCCGAGATGCGCGCGCATATGTCACCGACAACCGCTTCGAATTCTGTCTCCAATAAATCTTTATTTTCTCTCTTATTCCGAAGGTATTCTTTGGGTGTAAGATACCCAGTGGTAACATCATTGGTCACTGAAACTTTTGTCATTCAAGAGTAGTAGAATTATATGCTCCATAACGTACATTCTCAGTTTTTCAGCAGTGATACATTTTCGATAGAGGTCAAGGTCGTCCACTGTTAATACCTTTGCGGGACTTTTCCGCAGAAAGGTGCTCTTTTTGCTACATAGTACTTAAGACTTCCGGTTTAAACATCAACATCCGGTTTAAAAATACAGGTATTGCATTGAGTTTTCCCAGTATATCTTAGTCCGATTTGCACCAACTAAAAGGATAAACAACGATGCTGATGTGCTCTATAGTACTGGCATTTTTTTGTGCTAGGATTAGTGAAGGCCCCAGACTGTGACAGTGCCAAAATATCGCACAGAGATGTTCAACCACTCTGTAGTAAAGCAAACTCCTTCTCATATGCTGTACCATAAGACTCCAGCAGCTCCTTAGACCCAAATCCATGCATAAATCCTCGTACAAAACTGCTATCTTCCTGAGTATTCTACTCCTTATGCTGTCACAGGACATAGAACAAAATCCTCATGCTGTCACAGGACATAGAACAAAATCCAAGACCTACCCTGGTACCAGAAGTCATCGGAAACACATCTACTGTGTTTCCATGTGGTAGTTAAGAGCAGCCTGTGACGTGGTCCTGCCAAGGTGTTTACTGCGATTTCTGCTATGCTTGGTATCATGCGGATTGCCAAAATTTGTCTAATAGCATGTATGATAGACTCGGAAACGACCCTCGCATTGGGGTTTGGAAGTGTCTCCAATCTAAAAAAACATGAACGTCACTTCACCACACACTGCAAGCCTCGAATCCTTTGAAACACCAAACAAATATAACAATCTAAACAACATCTCAGATATCACTAGTCCTATGCATTTAACTCCACCAGACGGGCATAACACTCATCCAATAACATCAACACCAAAAACAAGCAAACAAGCACCACACCAACCCAAGCTAAACACTAAAAACAAAATCAAACGCTCACTTAAGGTCCTTATTGTAAACTGCCGATCCATCGTTGATAAGAAATCTGAATATGAAAATATGGTCAACTCAACAAAGCCCGACATCATCATAGGCACAGAGTCATGGTTAAAACCTAAGCACTACAACAATGAGATTTTCAATCCTGACCTTGGTTACACCCCTTTTAGGAGGGATCGGCAGAAACAAGCAGGGGGTGGGGTATTCATTGCTGTCAAAAACTGTCTTGTAGCTCAGGAAGCCACACACCTGCATACAGACTGTGAAAACGTCTGGGTCAAGATAGATATCCAAGGCTCTAAGTCACTCCTGATTGGCTCCTACTACAAACCCAAAGAATATGACCCCCAGAGCCTGGAAGAATTCAAAAAATCTCTCTCCATGGCTACTAAATCTAAAGCAAATGTCTGGGTTGGCGGGGACTTTAATATGCCAAAGATAAACTGGTCAAACATTGCCCCAACTGAAGACTGCAAAAATCAATCATACTACCGCGATTTTATTGATATCTTATATGATAACAACATGACCCAAATTGTCCAAGACCCTACAAGAGAAAACCATATCCTTGACCTATTTTTGACCAATAATCCCTCCATTGTCAACAGAGCTAATGTTATCCCTGGTATAAGCGACCATGATGCAGTCCTGGTCAATACAAATACATCTGCCCGTATGAAACCTCAAAAACCTAGAAAAATACATCTCTTTAAAAAAGCAAACTGGGAGGACTTTAAGGCTCACATTAATGAACTGCATAAATCTCTTACCAGGTCAAACAACTATAAGACAAAATCTGTAGAAGANCTCACTCTAGCCTACTCCAACAAGACCTACAACAACTCGAACAATGGGAAACAAAGTGGGACATGCAATTTAATCCATCAAAATGTCAAGTCATCCAAATCACAAAACGCAAAACAGTCATACCAACACAATATCTCTTACACAACACCATTCTAGAATCTGTCCCCTCTGCTAAATATCTCGGCGTCACTATATCTCACGACCTTTCCTTCAACACACACATCGACAACATCACACAAAAAGCAAATCAAACACTAGGCTTTCTCAGACGCAACCTCAAAGTGCATTCACCAGAACTCAAATCCACCGCATACAAGACACTGGTCAGACCCCAGCTGGAGTACAGCTCCTCCGTGTGGTCCCCGCATGCAGCGGCTCGCATTGAACAGCTTGAGTCGGTTCAGCGTAGGGCTGCCCGCTGGGCCAAACATGATTTCAGTAGGCTGTCCAGTGTCACAGACATGCTAACTTCAATAAACTGGCGACGCCTTGACCTCCGCCGTATTGACCAGCGCCTGGTTATGTTTCACAACATCCTGCATAACCAGGTAGCCATTCCTATACCTGACTACCTCAAACCAATCACAAGACCATCAAGAACCTCCCATACAAAAGCATTCCAGAACATCAAAACCACAACTGATTACCATAAGTTTTCCTTCTTTCCCAGAACAATCATCCACTGGAATGCTCCTAGACCTGAGTTCAGCCTGGCTGTTAGCCGGGTGGAACATACCTCCCCATAGAATACCTGATCTGTTTTTAACCTGTTTTTAATAACTAACACACTCTTATTCTCTCTTTTATATCCTTTTATTTCAGACTTACTAACACTCTTGTCAGGTTGACGCGCGACAGGTCTATGTCCTCAAAAGGGGTTCGACCTTAATGGAAGATAGATAGATAGATAGTGTACGGACGAAAACAATAAATGTCTGTTAGGTATGTCTGTTTTTTATTAAACATAACAGTACAGTTGCAGTGGAAGATTTTGTTTGATTTTTTGAACATGTCCACACCTATGGTTTTGTCGAGGCAAGACTTAAAGGGTCTGTCAACCACGAATGACGAAAACAGAAAAGTTCTAAAATACCGTATTTTTTTACAATTATTAGTTTATATTGATTAAAATATCACGACTGGTATATTACATTATTGATCATTTTATATATAATATATATACAATTCACTACGCATGTACAATTTGCATTCCTGGGTTTATAATGTGACGAGGATGATCAATCTACTTGCGTTATTTAAAGTTAACGTGTAGTTACCTGGTAGACATACCCAGTAAACTTTGTTACCGAATATACTGAAAGTATGAAAACTTTAAAACTTTTTTCAAGTAATGTAATATACCAGTCGTGATATTTTAATCAATATAAACTAATAATTGTAAACAAATACGGTATTTTAGAACTTTTCTTTTTTTGTCATTCGTGGTTAAGATTTTGGATTGTGTTTGTTATGATAAGGTCCGTCTAGAAAATATCGTTTTTGTTCGATTAATTAAAGATACTCGTTAACGGTTAGACAAAAAGATTTTATTTTACTGCACTGTAAGCAAAAATAACATAATAGAACATTGGATGAAAATATGCTTATTTGTTGAATACTCTTGTATCTTTTCCGTAGAATGAACATTCATTCGGATATATCGTTATTGGTAGAGCATAAAACATCGTTTGGAAAGGCATACCTCATATTGACATTAGTAAGCTTCACTTTCGTCGGTCACACTTCCGGTTTGCAACGCAATCATTTGAAATAACGAAATTAACACATATTTTTTTGATTTAAATATTGTTTTTATATTTGTGCTGGGTAAACAGTATATTTTCTTTGTAAGAAAAGCGAATTATTCAAAAATATGAATCGACTTGTAATATTAAGAATTAAAGTGTTTGCTTTACAAGAATGCATAGCAAAGATCGCCGGTTGAACATCATAGGAAGTAAGTGCCAAATAAATCAAAGGCAGTTGGTTCATTCTGATTTTCAATATTGGTGTGAATTGTGCCCATGCTTTTTCTGTGTATCGGATGAATAGACCGCCGTTTTTACGACATAACATGAAAACGTGTCATTGTCGTTCTAACCTGTATGTATCCCGTTGACATGCTTGTTTAGAACTTTGACCATGTATGTTAACACCGTCGTATGCTATTCCCATATTTATTAATCTACAATATAAGGTAACCAAAGTAAATGCCCTATTCACACTTTCTATATTTTATATTCTCCAACGTAAATGCCATATATAATATTGATTGTATTGTGTGTGTTGTTAATTATTTGCGTGTTATGTCTGTTACTGGTGTTTTGTGTAACACTGTTTGGAAATTAGTTTCTTGCAATACATAGGGGACTATGTGGTATAATACTGTTTCTATCCTGCTGGTGCGGCTGAAGTTTCCTGATGTATTCGCTCATATTTGGATAAACGTTCTTTCAAATCTCTATATGTATGACGATACTGCAATATGGCATCTACGTTAAAATGGTCTATTGTGTTACAGCTCACGTCTTTATGTCACGTTTTTCCCTTTCAAAATCCGCTTGAATATAACTAAATGTAGTTAATATCTTATCACAAAAAGTAAATTAATTAATTATGTACCCTTTAAATAGCGTTTCCTGTTTCTGACACTCGCACACTCAAATTCTTTAAGTGCAGTTTTTATAAAATGTAATGGCTAACATAACGCCTCCTTGGTGCAAAAAGGTAAAATGTGACATTGAAATAAGAAGGCAAACGGTACCTTTTTGCACCAAGGGGGCGATATAGCATTGACAAGTTTGACGACATCAGGAAATATATCTCCTCATCGCCCTGGAATGCATTATAAAAGGTTTAAATGAAATACGAAACAGACAGATCTATGACATGATAGTGGAATACAGATTAAAACAGGATTTGAGTAAAAACCAACTTGGACATTTCATTTCTACATTAACAGAGAACAAAAACGAAGGATGATTATCTGCTAATATAGTTGATTTTTTGTCAACAAGTGTTATATTTGATATCGGTTCATTTTGTGATACAAATAATTCAAGGCAACACATGTTTCTTAACTGACATGCGAGAGGTTTTTCGTTCGTGATCTCGAAAAACCTGTACACAGTTACTAGATGGTTATGTTTATTGAAAAACCAAATCCGTCAAATTAAATGAACCGAAATATCATCTTAAAATGGAAAATAAACAGTTGACAACCAATAATGATTTCACCCAAAAGGAACGAATTTACCGTTACCAATTGTAGCTTGAACTGCCACTACTTACATGGATTGTAGACTCAAACCGATTTAAAGACATGTCGATCCTCTAACCCTGTTATATACAAAACAGAGCCTTAGTTAAACACTGTCATTTCCAAAGGTTGTTATGAGTGCACTATTGCACTCTCAAAATGTGCAATATTAAAGATGTATTTTTATTCCGCTAAATTTTCGACCGCCATGTGCACGCATAAGCAAACACAGGTTATATAGATGTTGTATTATTGTATCATCAGGTGAAATTAAGAATGAACAACGGTTTGATTAAGATTTTATTCCCATCAAGCTAACAAAGCGACAGCATTGGTGTTTGTTTTATTAAACGGCTAAATAATCAATTAACATTATATTGGAATAACCGACCATTTGCCGTTTTACATATAGAATTATCATCTCGTTTTTGTATGTGATGCCGGTCGAGGAGACCTTTTTAAGGTTTATTTCTGCCAAAAAAAACAGCAAAAACCTGATAACCTTTGTGAAGATATTAAACATGTGTAATTTTATCAACATAATAAGTTAAAATTGTAATGATATAATAAACGTATGAAACTAAAAATGCTTCAATTGTGAAAAAAAAAGTTTAATGTTACAGAACGAGTATAATCTACGTCTTAAAACCACGTGCATAATGTATTCGAAAACTCAATTATCTATCCTCTTTTAGAAATCGCCGTTGAGAACTTAATACTTGGTATGGACCATTCGTACAAGCGAGTGAAAACTAGATATACGCTATATGTTTTTGCTCACATCTTCCTCGGCTCATTACCAAATAGTCATTTTATAATCATGATGTATTTGTATTATAAACACATATTTTCGTTTAAAAAACCATTACATGTATTTGCGATAAAAACGTTAGAAGTGTGAATAGTTTAAGAAAATTATATAATCAAGGTAATTCAATACAATAGTTTGACCTTCCCATGATTCGAACCCGGGACCAAGGAATTTTGAAATGTCGATGAAATGCGAACAGGACGTTGACAAGTTCAGTTTCATCGATTTTAGTAATACGATTCATTTACAGGCTTTATTTGTCTAGTAATATTGTGGCCTACCGTTGGTTCAATCGGTGTATCCCGAGATATTGTACAGACGACAACAATAAATGTCTGTTTGGTACATGTATGTCTGTTTTGTATTCAGCATAAGAGTAAAAATTTTAATGTAATATAGTGTTTGATCTTTTGAACATGTCCTCACCTATGGTGTTGTCGAGACAAAACTTAAGTTTTTGGATTGAGTTTGTTATTATAAGTCCGTCTAGAAAATAACGTTTTTGTTCGAAAAATTAAAGATACTCGTCAAAAGTTAAGTAAATGGAGTTTATTTTACTGCACTGTAAGCAAACAATAACATAAGAGAACATTTGATGAAAATATGCTTTGTTGTTGAATACTCTGTATGTTGTGCGTATAATGGACATTCTTTCGGATATATCGTTATTGGTAGAACATAAAACATCTTTTGGAAACGCAGACCTCATATTGACATTATTAAGCTTCACTTGCGTCGGTCACACTTGCGGTTTGTAACGCAATCCTTTAAAATAACGAAAATGAACACATATTATTTTGATTTTAAAATTGTGTTTATATTTGACAATGTGCTGGGTAAACAGTATATACAATGATGTTCTCTCCATTGAAATTCATAGAGCTGAAGTTATTATAAGAACTACGCCGATACGTTCATTCGAAGTTGTAACTAGGAACATGTCTTAGTGTCGTAAAGAATAGTAGTTTGCAGAATATTTGTTTACTTGAATGATTTCGTTACTGTACACTTAAAAGGGACGTGCACATAGATAAAACTCTTATTTCATTCATGTGCTTTGTTTTAAACAAATTAGTAAGAATTAAAATGTTGATGGGTTTGCGTTACAGAGTTCAATATCAACGATATGAAATTAAAAAAAAAACTATACTGGTAAACCTCTTGCGTTTCACTTTTTATGAGCAGACTGCACATGATACTATGGAACTAACTCATGTTAATGCTCACAAGTTGCATTTACATAGCAAACGTTTTAATGTGAAAGTATAATATGTATTGTTACAGGTACTTCTTGTGAAAAACACACTCATAACAATAACAGGCAAATACACTTTGTTATATAAATAATTAAATATGTATAAATTTCTCGTCTTAAGGTTAAAATGGCATTTGAAAACAAACACACCCACCGATGTTACATTCAATATTTGGGTTTCAATATTTCTTCCGAGAAATAAAGGAAGTAAAGTCAACGGGGTCTTGGTGTATCTTGGGTTAGAAGTATTCATTAGAAAGACGAATATCACACTTCCGACTGAACCGTTTATTTCCATAAAATACGCGTAAAGTGTCAATTATTGTATCTTGCCACCCCGGTAAGACGTTCAGGGATGTCATTTTAAAAGACAGAAGTTTGGTTTCGTTGTAAAAATAAGCCGCTATGTCTTGTCTGATGACGATTCTTAATGTCTGTTGATTTACAAGCTTTATGTGCTGTAGAACATCAGGATCCTGCAGCTCAATGCAAATGCACCAGTTATGTAGTTCATGCAAACATAATAGAACCAATTACAGCATGCCTGGCTAGAATAGTTGTATTTCATTTCAGCGATTGAAATAAGTACGTCCGATTTTCATAAGCGTGTTTAATTTCTTGATGGCTGATTTGAAATATTTGAAAAAGTCCATTTTAAGTAAAACGAAAACGAAAAAAATCATATATTCAAAAAGGTCAGCGTTATCTTTCAATATCTGACTAAATCAGATACACCAAACCTAATGTTTTTTTTTAAGAAATGTCTTTTTGACACCGCATGGCAAATTTTAACATCGTATTCCGTGCACCCAGGGCGTCTGATTTGATGATAGTTAAGCTCGAATCTTTGCGTATGAACTAAATGGAATGGAAATAGGAAAAAGCGATATTTCTATCTGACATTCCGGTAACATGCCTAATGATTTAATACCCATTTGATATATTTTCTCGAATATTGTAATATGGTTGTCGAAACGTTCTTGAACGACAAACCATTTAGTTAACATTATACATTAAAAAGAAATAATCACCCGGTTATCACAACTATTGCTCCCGGGTTGCGTTCGTATATCGTGTGTGAATTTAGTGGTATAAATTTGTAATTTTAATTCGTTAATGCTTAAATACTCCTATATGTGTGTATACCACACTCGTTCTTGAATGATGCAATAAAGCCCTGGGCCATTTCGATGTTTTCTGAATGTGCACATAAGTAATGAATAAACAATCAGATTGATCAAATTTCCGTTCATATAATGAGCTAGACATTCGCTATTTATTGGTGTCTTTTTAATGCTAGTTTTCATAAACTCTCCAATGTGCAGTAGGGGGATTGTGTTTCACAAACCCAGCTCTTGTCTTAATATATAAACAATCCGTGCATATTGCGACGTTATATAAGCGTTAAATATATTACAATATTACAACACTAAATTAAAAAAAATGATATAAAACACAATGTATTTTAAGCAATTGAATTTTTGACAAGGGATATAACAGAGCATGTAAGTGCGACAGCTCCATAAATCCATACGGATATCTTGTTGCCGTTTAGGTTTCTGAAAATACAACAACGAATCTAAAGGCCAAGTGACTGAAAGTATCGTATAAAACATAGGGCAACATATTGGTGAGTATACATGGATGTGGATTATACGTTATGTACTAAACGTAATTAATTGCAATGTTAGACAGAATGTGCCCGTTAATAACACATAAATATAAACTATATACATAGTAATTTCAAAACAATATATTTGGAGATGTATACGTTATANACAGGGCAAATATCATTTGTAACCGAATATTGCCACAATTTTCTACATTTTTCCAAAACATAGGTCAATGAAAATTATTTCTGCTTGCCGAGATACAACTTTGCATGCCAACAAGACTCACGTGACACTCACGTGACTTACATAGTTCATAATCAGGTCAGACCCTGAAAGGTTTCATCGCTGATTACTTCTATAGAATTGTGTTCAAGCTTCCTGAAAGTATCATATATACACATTATTAAGCATCGGATAAATTTGTGAAATGAGGTTAGAAAATAAAACAAAAACACTTTTCAATTGAAATTCATTTGTTTTTATCACACACGTCTGTGCAATTCCATTTACAAATTTAATGTAACTACAACTAGTCCAATACAATATTATATTGAAGCAAAATATATCTAAATATGCTCCTTATAGACCGTAGTTCTGTTTTGTTGTTTTTATTACATGGACTTCAAATATTTCCAACATAAAGTTTAACTCAAATATTTTATAGTCTTATTTCTCGTGAAATTATGGGACATGGACAATTATTTTGCTGTTAACGGATTTAGCGAATATATTGATATATATTTGTCGAAATGTTATCTTGAATTAAATCCAGGGATTTTCTCGGATCGATAACCTTTATAGCAAGCGTCTGGCGAAAAGAATAGGAATCGAGAGGGAAATTGTTTATAATTAATGGTTACGCAAATGTCATAAATGGTCTGCTCTCAGTGGAGAGGGGTTTGATTAAATAAAAAATAAAAACACTCAGGTTTAACGTTTACTTCAATTTAGTACTTGTTGTAATTTATGTCATCGATTTCTGATGATGTTTGGATTGATGCAAATTTGTTGAAGCTGAATTCGGCAATTTATGATGCATCCTCTTAATGAAAGTGTCATTTAGAGAGANTAACAGAGCAAATAATATTTGTGACCGAATATTGCCACAATTTCTACATTTTTCCAAAACATAGGTCAATAGGATTGTGTTCAAGCTTCCTGAAAGTAACATATATACGCATTATTAAGCATCGGATAAATTTGTGAAATGCGGTTAGAAAATAAAACAAATACACTTTTCAATTGACATTCATTTGTTTTTATCACACACGTCTGTGCAATTCCATTAACAAATTTAATGTAACTACAACTAGTCCAATACAATATTATAATGAAGCAAAATATATCTAAATATGCTCCTTATAGACCGTAGTTCTGTTTTTTTTTTTTTTTGTTTTTTTACAGTCCATACCTTCGCAACTCTCTCTGAACGCCTATATGTTTGATTAAAATAATATTCGTATTTCCATTATACCTTTGTGTCCGTTCCACACGTTTTTGAACCTTTTTAAACGCATTTACATGGAGTTCAAATATTTTTAACATAAAGTTTAACTCAAATATATTATAGTCTAATTTCTCATGAAATTATGGGACATGGACAATTAATTTGCTGTAAACGGATTTAGCGAATATATTGATATATATTTGTCAAAATGTTATCTTGAATTAAATCAAGGGATTTTCTTGAATCGATAACCTTTATGGCAAGCGTCTGGCGAAAAGAATAGGAATCGAGAGGGAAATTGTTTATAATTAAAGGTTACGCAAATGTCATAAATGGTCTGCTCTCAGTGGAGAGGGGTTTGATTACATTAAAAATAAAAACACTCAGGTTTAACGTTTACTTTAATTTAGTACTTGTTGTAATTTATGTCATCGATTTCTGATGATGTATGGATTGCTGCAAATTTGTTGAAGCTGATTTCGGCAATTGATGATGTATCCTCTCAATGAAAGTGTCATTTAGAGAGAGGAAAAACAGACAGAAAATGAAAGAATGTTACCGGGATTACCAGTAATGCATCGACGGAACCTACGGTATATACTACGTTGTCTACACATAATAAAACAACTTAAAAAAAAATCGTGTTCATAAATATTGATGCGACAACTAAGACCAATGAAATTAAACCTCTCTCTTAAATACTCATCGAATGAATTCTGGAAAGCAACGATTGTTTCTTTATTCAGTAAGAAATTTGCTAGCATGATTCTCCACAATCGATCAAGATGCAAAGTGTATTTGAGACAACATGGGTTAGGAGTGCCTTTGAAGAAATATGCGCTCTTCGTGGATCTTAGACAGTATGTAAATAGCAATATGACAGCTATATAATGTTCATGTCGCTTAATGCACTTCGCTATTTTATTGTGTTGACATGAATTATGCTTTTAGAATTGGCGTATAATAAAATGCATCCCAAATCATCACTATCAAAATGTGTTGTGCTTTTAATTATGATCATCAGTCGAGTAATGTATGCTTGTCTGAATGTAACGAAGAAACATTATTTTTTATTAATGAAAATGTCTAGTACTACATACAAATTAGGGATTTATTTTCATAGTTTATTAATTGCAGAAAATAATATGAATTCGGTAGGACTGGCTTTTGTTAATAATAGTGATACTTTATTGAAGTACAAATGTATATACGTATTAATCTAATATGATACTAGCTATTATTATATAGAAAAAGGTCAAAATATGGATACTAGTGAACAAACAAGAGAGAAGCCCCGAATCTGATCGAAGCGTTATTAAAAACGTGTTATGTTACATTTAAAAAATATTCTTTAAAATGATTTAAGAATCGAAATAATCATCGAATTATCGATATTGATAGGCCAATAAATATTGCTCCGCCTTATCGATGATTGACTTTACAAGTTAACGTTGGCTTCGTATTGAACTCTAGATGATAATGGCTGATATTACGATTAAAAAAGACATATGCGACTAATTGAGCCTCGTTTTGGGAAAACCGGACTAAATGAATGTTCCCACAGGCTAAATATGTAAGACACTTTCCTCGTTTATGGTATTTTGCGATAAAAAATCTCTTCTGAGCAAAAATCAAGTTTAGGCGGAATGTTTCGTCCCAGATTAGCCTGTGCACACGCTAATCTTGGATGACAATTTACGCACGTGCATTAAGCCCCGTTTTTTTAGAACGAGGCTCAATCTAACAACATCGAGGTGTCGAGCTCTCTAAATATAAATTGCATTGAGAATTCATCCATGACACAGTTATTTGACATACGCGTACCTTCTTGTCATACCGAAACCGTCTAGCCATAACTGTTATTATCACACCCACACCAAAACTGATTAAACAATTGAGAATGTCTATGTCCTCGTATTTAACGATTATGGCACGATATGTCAATACAATTTCTAACCAGAAGACAGGCTTCTAAAGAAAATCAACGGCGATCGTAAGACCAATAAACTGTACGTGTTGTGCGTGACATGGGTGTCTTAACAAACAGTACTGTTATTGCAATTTATAAAAGTACGAACGTCTGCGTTGCAAAGATAGTTCATTTTGGGATTGTTTTACGTAAATACCAATGACATGAACATTCTTTTAGGACTTAAATGAAACTTAAATTACAAAAACATAACTTATATAAACGCGATAAAAATCCGCATTTGAAACTAATGCAGAGCAATCTCAAAAGGGACTTTGTCCTAAGAAAGACTCGCACGTCATTTGTTAGAAAGAAAATCTCAAATTAAAATATTAATAACAGGATTGGTAGATCTATCGGTCAAAATAAAATAAAACAACAATTTATTATGAGGAAATATTCCGCACTCTGAGATTTATAAACACTAATCGCCAATTGGTGTCGTGGCTCTTCTAAACTTTTTGACGTTTTTATGTCAGAAAAGTGAATAATTTGTGTTTGTATAAAACATGTACTTACAGTGTTTTTAGTCGCCATAAGTACTTGAAAACCCCATCTGGTATGTGGACTATGCCGTTCGAACTTAAATCTCTGAAATACACGACATAAAAACAAATGTTTAAACATTCATATGTTTTCACATGTTTAATTTCTGTGTCTCGCACATGGTCGGGACATAACTGACAAACAATATTCACGCTATCAAAATCCTGTTTATGTATCGGCTGATTTTTTAATAATAAATTTAATATCCATTCATAAACCGATTTGACAGAATTGTATTAAATATAGTTGTAAATTTGTTTAAAAAAATAATATTAAGTCGTATTTCTTGTTGGTTATGCTTTCAAGAGCATAGCAATTCCTCACCCTTTTGAAAATACACCTTGATAAACGTGTCGCAATTGTTTGATGTTGAACTCGCTATTGACTTATGAGACTACACATGAACTTGCAAGCCCTTTATGTTTACTTTTTGAAGTAATTAAGCTTTGCGACTCTTTGAACAACCGCGATCATTGACTTACCCGTAAAGCTAGGTTTCCATGAAACCAAAAACATACGTATATTCGGCGAGGATTTTGTTGGTCACGTATGCATTTTGTAATTGTGTTGTGTTGTTAATTGCATGTTAATGATAAATTGACAGAAACACTCCAAAATATTCTTTCTTTTCTAGTCTGCATCGGTTTAAAATGTTGTCGATTTCTCACAATTACCCATCAACGATACTGTATTTTAGGTATGTGTCTACGACATTTGTGTTATTTCGCTCCCTGATGAAAAGCGTGCTGTTGTTGTTTTTGAGAAAAAAGTTTGAATGTTTTATTGTTTGAACAAGTACGTTTATGTCTGTAGTCTTGAATTCTGAGGACTGCACTTACAAGTAGACGACCTTGCTGAGCTTGTCAAACATGTCGCTGGTCAGGTTGATGGCATTATGAGACATGTGACTGGAATGCAAACAATAGCATGGCTAATGATAATATGTTGTAGATATAATCGATCGGAAGTGGATAGTCGAGTACACAATAAACATATACATCTTCAGTTTTTATGCAGCATCGTTTTATCGTATAGAGAAATGTACTTGTATATATTGTATTAGTCTATACTGGGGGACATATTGTTTTTGCCTTGTATGTTTGTTGGTTTGTTGGTGTGTTTGTTGGTTTGTTTGCGTCAAACATTAACATTGGCCATAACTTTTGCAATATTGAAGATAGCAACTTCATATTTGGCATACATGTGTATCTCATGGAGGTGCACATTTTGAGTGTTGAAAGGTCAAGGTCAAGGTCATCCGTCAAGGTCAAAGGTCAAATATATGGGTCAAAATCGCTAAAAAGGGGACATCGTGTTTCACAAACACATCTTGTTTTTTGTTTACATTTCTATTTAATAATATATGTATTAAAAAAGTAGCAACCGCCTATGTGTTAGAAGGCAGTTCTTTTAACTTGGTGATGTCTTCGTTAGACAGGTCGTATGGCATGTGGTCGAGACCGCGATTCTCAAAGTGCATCTCTATGTCAATGCAGTCACATACATTCTCTGGACTGGAACAGGTGAATCCTGTCCAAGAAGGTAAGTTTATGTTATGTACATATAATAAATTCAGTTGCAAACGCTCTATGGACTGTGGCACGTGAAGCCAGTGTAAATACATATATAACAAATATAAGTTAACACATAACCATTAATTTGCAATCACTATCTGAACTGGGGCACGTTCAAATTGTGTAAATGCATAAGCATAATCATACGGGAAAGACTACCATTGTACTCAATAGAAGTGACATATGAACGCCAGCTATCACGTGACATACCGCAGTCCTTTTCGTCGGCGTAAGTCATCTTGCAGTCGATGTTGTTATCACATTTGTCCTCCATGTCGAAACAGTAGGAGAACTGCATTTGAACTGGCCGGACAGACAGCTGTGGTTGCCTGGGATACACTGAACAAAGAAGACTGTACTGCGACTATAAATTTAGTGTGTTTTAATATACACTATCAAGTATGTGATGACAATCCATATGTGCGGAACAAAGACATGGCATGTATACCGCTGCATTTGACATTGAGGTTATGACCGAATGGTCAATTTTGTTATTCAGAATATATATTTCTGCTAAATAAGTATTGATTTATTACATATAAGCATCAATATACAACCCACTTAACACATAATTACACACCGACTTCGCGGGATAGAAATACACACAAAGTAAAGATGAGGATTTTATAAAAGAGGAAGAATAGTACAAGACAAATAAAATGAGAAAAAGATGAAGTGTCTGCAGAAACAATTAAGACGCATACATTAACGACAAAGGAGACTGTTATAATTATGATGATAAATATGACGATAAATACTAATTAAAAGAAAAATAAGAAGAAGAACTTTGACTTATGACAATTCAGAAGATGTGATCCTTCCATGCATCCCGCTTATTTTTGGCCCGTTGTAGCATACGTACTTCCGGTCGATACAATGCCCGTAAGCGCAGCAAAATTCACTAATGTTGCAACGCCTTCTTTCTGAAATTTACAAAGGACCAAACTAGTGATATGTTGAAAATATGAAACTCATATTGTTTAGTTAACGTATGCAATATGAGTTCATGGGCATGCGAGTTTAATATTTACTTCGTACCAGCGGTCTTTGAATATTCCATGCCAATTCAAATTATGACACGCCTTTAGAAAAAAAATTGTCAGAAACACAAACTGCATTTAAGTTCTTTAGAACTAAAGCCAATATAAAAAAACTTTGAATGTTACTAGATTGACTGTGGCTTTTTAAAAAGAGTAGAAGAGCAAATACGAAACACTATGAAAACAAGTAAAGTAAAGAAAATAAAAGAAAATCTATAAATTCCACACAAATATCATTTAGTTCCACTTCTTATGTCCTAAGTTTGCCCTTGCATTCTCTTGAACCGGGCGACCGTTTAACTTTGTTAAACGATAGCTTAACACGTGAGTTGAAAATGAGTTCAATTACCGAATGACTAACCTTTTAATGGAGGAATTATCTCCGCCCATTATTGAGTGGGAAAACAAGAATGGTTGAACTGAATGTATGCCCCAATTCTCAAGGAAAATAATAGGAATGATACCACAAATTGATCAGCAATTTAAAGCAAAATACGTTCTGAATACAAATGATATATACTGTATTCCGTTTGCATTCCACACATTCAATACATGCGTTCGGCGAGAGCTTATTGCCAATAAATCACACTCAATTACCCGCCACAAACCGCCCAAAGCATCCTTTCTAGGGATGTATTAAAACAGTGTTCCCATTGGTTACATTAAAGAAATTGTGCGTATATAAACGAATTCCCACTAGGCGACAAAGAAAGAAAGACTGATGGATATATCATCTTTAATAGCATCCTTAGAATGAGATAAACACTGCAACTTACAAGACGATAAACATAACTATTAACTATGAACAATTATTATTCTGTGTTTGGGAGTGAGGTTTATTCAAATCAATACTTCGTCATGCGATTACATAACAAGAAGTAGACCGATTTCAACACCAACAAAATTAGCACCACATTTGTTTCAAGATTTTCGTATAAGAAATCTGAAAGGTATCGTATTTGAATATGTGTCATTATTTGGTGGAACAATACCGCTAATGCACCTAGGAAGATAACGCTTTATTCATTGATACGTAACACAGTAGAAACACGTCAAAATAAGTCCTACAAAGCGTATACTGGGATGATCTCACCATCGTGGACATTATCACAAACGCATGAATTAAATACATAAATTTACTTATTTTAATCTGATATGAGTGTATGATTGCACTGTTCTAGTTAAGAATCGGGGAAACCTGTTTGGCAATGATTTATTTTTCTTTTACCTTAGTGATCACTGTTATTACACACAGAAAGAGCTGGTTCGTATACCTGTTCCATGGGTAACTATTTTAACGGGTTTAAATACATAACGCACGCAGAGTTGACTACAAAATTTGCGATGGTTGGTACAGAATTCGACGATAAAATTTGTTTATTCATGATTTATTTAATTTGTTAATGCACGTTCATATCACCCCTCGTCAATGTGACATTGCCATACCACAGTCTGTTTAATAGAAGTCCGGACAGTCCCGGATGTAGTCGCACCAGAATTAATTAATGGATGTTGATTGGTATCGTTCAATTATTGATTAAGTGAATTGCCAATTTTAAATCAAATACCTATCTATGAGCAAGATTAAATAACAGAACATCGTATGTATGACAACAAATTTTTAAGGTATCACGTTTCTGGTGTGCTATATATTAAGATATGTTTAATAGCAGTTCATGTATAAAATAGTGACGAAAAATACGGTAACCAAAATGAACTGTTTGTTTATAGAAGCAATACTACAGAACCTTTTTGTACCGTTGAAAAAAAACTATACCATTTTCTTAGATATACGTTACCTAATACATAAGTTCAATGTGGTCACTTCAGTAAATGAAGCGTGTCCGAACAATTTCCATATTGCAAATTCCACACTGCATAGAGCCGTGAAGTGTTATTTAGTTACTTAACCGTCTTTCTAACTTTCTCAATCTAACGCATTCTGATGGAAAATTAGGCCCGTGCTCATAAACTTCTCAAACAAATACGATTTTTTTCTTCAGCCGTTTTAAATAAAAGAAGCTAGTGCAAAATGAACAAATAGAGCATTTATTTTGCAACAAAATGGTTTCTTATTGTTTATTTCCCGATAAAATACACGCTTTCATGTTAGTGTTTTCAAACTGAATAAATATCAGAGGAAAATAAAGCAACACGCAAAGTGATCAGATATCGATAAATGTTCATGCCATACAATTGTATATCGTTTGCCTATTGTATCTGCGTAACATTTCTATATTTGAGTCTCGCTTGTGAAAAGGGGTTTTAATGGAAGTGCGTACAGTTTTGTCCCATATTAGCCTGTGCGGACTGCACAGGCTAATACGGGACGACACTTTACGCACATGCAGTAAACCATCTTTGTACAGAGCGAAGCTCATTTATTACTTACAAATAAATAGTTTCACGGTAAACCATCGATAATGAATCAAATTCCATTTAAATTGATGTAACAATTATTGTCGTCTGATGTTTCAACATTGTCATCTGATATAACAATGATTGTCGTCGGATGTTACAATGATTGTCATATGATGTTACAATGATTGTCGTCTGATGTTGCAATGATTGTCGTCTGATATTACGATAAGTGTCGTCTAATGTAACAATGACTGTCGTCTAATGTTACGATGATTGTCGTCTGATGTAACAATGATTGTCTTCAGTTGGCACTTGATCATTGATCATGGACTATAGAAGCTGAAAC